>JASANC010003103.1:0-41786 GCA_030248135.1 Theristus sp. LFF4_11
ACCCAACCGCAACCCGAAGCACTGCGTACAGCTCGAGAAAACCCGTGTGACAGTTTTGGCAGCAAATAAATACCGTATACACACGCGCGCGTAATTCGTGTTGAGACACAAATTTCTAAGGCGCGAAATTTGAAAATTATGAAGGCGCGAAAAGAGAGAGGAGAGGATCTAGAAAGAAACCCATTGTTTTTTGGCTTCCGTTTTGATTTATGTATGAAGATTCGAATACCAGCTGTCATTTTATTTGGATTTATTTAAAGGAACTAAATTTGAACAGAGGAATAAAAGATTCAATTGACCGAAGGCATGGTTTCAGACTTCAGTCTTTTATTTCTGATTGTTATATCTTTCAGCTCATAATTCGAATTTCGAACGCTAATTCAACGAATTTGCATGATGGCGATTGTTCATGAATGGATGCTCAGTGAAAAAAATAATCAGATTGCATTGTTCCACAGCAGTGAGTTGGAGGACACCACATTTTCGTTCGTGTTAGATCGCGTGAACAAGAAAACCAAAAGTGCGTCAGCTCGGTGCCAGCATTGTCGAAAAGCAGCGGAATACATCAAAAAACGAGGTTGGAATTAGGAAAAGCTTGAGCTTGATGGAATTGTCAACACCGCACATAATCTTAGTTCCGTATCACTGAACGCACAGTGGATTTGCATGAATGCAGAAAGCACAAATACTTTCATTTATTTCAGAGCACTGCACTGGTTTCAAACGATAATTGTTCTGGTTTCTTCAACTACTTTTGCCATTCAGATGATTCACGGATGCACGCGAATTCACATGCACTGCACAAGAGCCACCGACGATATTTGTTTTTTATTGATTTTGCTTTTTATGAGCGTTTGAAATGTGGTTTGATTATGACGTTCCTTGCTTATTTAAGAGAACCGACACGTCAAAGTGAAAACGATCCGCATCAGTATCGGTGATCTGCTCAATTTCAACAACCCTGAAAAGCCATCGCGATTTGAGGGCGACCCCGACATTGATTCGTATGGGCACATCTGCGTCGACGATGCAAAAACTCAAAAAAAGGTTGACACTGCCGCGCAATCTGCTCGAGCCGCGTATCGGTTAGTTTTAGGGTTTATTTAACAAAAAGTAAATGTATCGGCAAAGTAAATATCGGCAAAAAACTGATCATCTATCCGAATCGTCGATTATTCAGCACCGTCGCCAGGAAGCAAGAGACCAGGCAAACCGCAGCAAAGACCAACAGAGAGGCACGGCAGCAAGTGTTTGAGTTGCTCAGCGAAAAACACGCAAATGATCCCCGGTTGATGGCGCAAGCAAACCGCAAAATGCCGCGATCGGCAGTGACAAAGGAGACCTTCTATAACCGCAGAAATCG
Source organism: Theristus sp. LFF4_11 (assembly GCA_030248135.1). Classification (NCBI taxonomy): domain Eukaryota; kingdom Metazoa; phylum Nematoda; class Chromadorea; order Monhysterida; family Xyalidae; genus Theristus; species Theristus sp. LFF4_11. The sequence goes on from JASANC010003103.1 coordinate 1,364, forward strand.
AGGCAAACCAAAAGCATTGAACCACGTGATTCCCGAGGAGTACAAGGTAAAGCTTTTGCATATGATGTTGATTTCACTGCATCATTCACTGCTCGAATGTCAATATTTATGCAGATATTAGCAATATTGCTAACGTTTCAGACATCGCTGCACACTGCACAAGATCTGCCGCTTGTCACGCCGACTGAACCAAACAATTGGGTTCGGTATGTTCAGCCCGATCCGGACAAACCGCCGTTCATCATATGCATGGACTTGGAGCAGGCACACGTGTTCAGGGAGGCGGAACATCTGACGGGCGACGCTGAGTACAAACAAACGTCGAAAGGATTCAGCCAAATGTACTCGTTGCACGCGGTCTATCAAGGTTAGTTGGTCGTTTGAAACAGAGTTTTGCTGATTTTCTTCGGTGTTGTTCAGCTGACTATCTATTATACTAAGATAATAGTGGTGTCCGTGTCACTTTTTTGCAATTTGAATTGGCGCGTATTTTTGCTATTTAAGATAGCTAAGCTAAATCTCAATTTCTTAACCTATTATTAATAATGCAAATCATTTTCTCAAAAACGTTACTCAGTACTGCAAATCATTTTCTCAAAAACGTTACTCTGTACTGCGAAGTCATCATGATACTCTTTGGTCATCCGCGACAGCGCCTTAACATACGATCGACAAATAATGGCAATTGTTGCTGTTCAAACTGACCGAAAGCGAAAGATGAAAGAAAACCAACTATGAAGAATCATTGCAATTGTTTTTTTTTTAATCAGGTTGCAAAACGACATCGAAATTGCAAGTGCACATTGCACTTTGCTTTCAAGAAAATATTTTTCATTATCATTTGGTTAAACAGTTATTGCATGAGAACGTTTTCAAAAACAGAAAAATGTTGAAAAGTTATTGCTTAAGACTTTTTCAAAAACAGAAAAGTTTTATCTAAACAACTCAACTAAAAAAATTAACTGCAAAATCAAATAAACGGGGTTTGTTAATGAAGTGCGTGCTAAACTAAAAATCTGATTAGAAAGCAAGATGGCTTTCAAAGCAGTTATTAGTTCATTTTCACTTTGCGAAAAGGCTTGGCTTATATGTTAGGGTATACGTTAAGGTATAAAAACAGTTTTTTAAATGTTTTTTTATTTAAAGGTCATTTTTTACATTTTTTTGTTAACTTTTTTGTATTGTCACTGTACAAAAAAGGATTGGCTTGGAGCAGGGTGAACGGGTAAAAAACATAACAGCAAAATTATAAACTTCGAATTTTAAATTTGTTTTTAACACGCGGGTTTAATTAGAAATGTGTCAATTTCAAAACCAAAATTTCAAAATTAAAATTACATTACATTCAAAAACGATTTTTATAAAATGTTACTTTTTGTCGTTTCAATTCAACTAACTTTAAAATCGTTTTACATATTTTTAACGGGAACAGCAATTAACCATTGGTAACTTTAAAAAGATTGTTTTTAACTTTAAAAGGGAATGCAGTAAAGATTGTGTTCCGGATCAGAAGATTGTTTTTGATCATTTGAACGCGAACGACTAAAGCAGCTCAAAATCAAAATGCAATGCATTTTTAGCACGGTTCAAAAGGCCAAAATCCACTCAAAAATAATAATTGTATTATCAGCTAACCGTGCCGTAGGCACGGGTCAATTGGCTAGTACAGATAAAACTCATAATGCATTTCAGATCTCCCCGATTTTAGTGAGTCGTTTGTTGTTTGTTCGGCTCTGATGCCAAGCAAAACCGCCGAGGACTACGATTTCCTGTTCGGCTTCATCCGAGATGAGGTGACGCGTTTGTTCGGCGACTGCGGACGGCCGAAGACGTGGCACATGGATTGTGAAGTGCAGTCGTACACGGCGGTGAACCGAGTATTTACAGTGAACTTTACGGTGAACTGAGTTACACGCAATGCATAAATGCTTTTATCCTCAAAATAGAAAATCGAAAAAAATCATCTGCTATTTGAACGAATCATTTCAGGTGATTTCCTGATCACAATGCGAGAGCTGCACTTTGAGGCCGCCAATAATGCGCAGACGCACAGGTTGGATGGTCGCCAGCTGAAGCTTCGCCAGAAGCGGTGGCGTTTGTCAGAGGGACGAGTGATGCGAGCGAAACGAGCCTTCTTGGACCTACAACGTGTTCGTTTCCGCGATCGCGAAGTTCCAATGGAAGAGTTGGTGCTCTACGCCGCCCATCAGGCCTACAACACTGGCCACCATGTGCTGTCAACAACCGGTCAGTATTCAACAATGACCCTTGTGAGCTTTCATCCAAACAATTAATTGAAAAACCTCTCGTTTAAATAAAATGTGGCACTGTGCAGGCGAGAGGCAGCTACCAGAGGCGCAGGTGATGCAGTATGAGTACGGTGGAGAGCGTCAGGTGATGCTGCCAGTCATCTACAATCAACAGCAGCCGAATGGTTGGCAGCCACTGTTCATGGCGCAGCTAGCAACGCGATACGCCGAACTAACCGAAGAAGAATTGGCGGAAGAAGGTATAGTTTAACAGAATTTTTGACCACTAAAAAACCAAAAATGTCTAACGGTTCCTAAATTATCTAATGCTTTGGCAGATATGGCGCAAGCCGTCGAACGCAACACAGTGGTGGAGCCCGTCAATCAGCCTATCCCTGGTGACGAAGCAGCGGGAGCAGCTGAGGAGCCAATGGAGGTGCCAGATGTCGCCGAGGGTCAGGCCGACGAACCAATGGATGTGGCAAACGGCAATGACCAGCGCGTCAACGACAGCAACAACAGCACACTGGAACCACTGGCAACGCGAGTGCAGCGACTGGTTGAAGGTGAGCAAAGATACTTGCAGTCTTTCTTCAGTTTTCAGAAAGTAAAACTAGAATTCTGCCAACAAATATTAAACATTCACAACATTATTGCAGCCGAAAACGAAGAAGCCACTGTGTTTGTGGTTGAGTACGTCGTGGAGGGAGTTGGTGATCAGCTGCCCACCTATCATGTCGGAACTGGCGTACCACGCAACCGTCTCTACCGCTCTCTGTGAAGTGAAAGCGATTCATTTGTTTTGCTATATTTATAATAAAACATTTATTTAAATTATTGCAATTATTTATTGTCGGTGATACAGGTTATTAATTTATTACTGTTCAAATTTTATCATGTGAGCTTTCAGTCAAACCTGCAATGGTGCTGCACTATAATAATATTAATATGCTGTTTTGCTTTTCTGATGATTCACTTGCAGTTCGCGTGGCCATACAGCTTTCAGTCGATCACACCTTTGCGCATTTATAATTTGGTTCACAAATTTTGAAAAAATCGGTGAATTTGATTATTGTTTTGTTTTTTCTGTTGTGCTTTATTGTTGACCTCCACCGGTGGAACATGTTTTGAGAGACAAGTTTGGTGACGTTGCTAGTTGCTACTGTTGATAAATTTCTGAAGTCTCCAAAATTTATTCAACCTGTGGAGGTCATTTTAAAAAAATCGGTGACTGATACTTCTACTTTGCGTGGCCATACAGTTTTCAGTTGATCACACCTTTGCGCATTCATAATTTGGTTCAGAAATTGAAAAAAATCGGTGAAATTGATTGTTGTTTTGTTTTTCTATTGTGCTTTATTGTTGACCTCCACCGGTGGAACATGTTTTGGGAGACAAGTTTGGCAACGCTGCTAGTTGCTACTGTTGATAAATTTCTGAAGTCTCCAAAATTTATTCAACCTGTGGAGGTCATTTTGAAAAAATCGGTGACTGATACTTCTACTTTGCGTGGCCATACAGTTTTCAATTGATTAACACCTTAGCATATTCATGATTTGAGTTTACATTTTCAAAAATCGGTGACTATTTATTCTCTATAAAATATCATCTGAAAAAAATGCGGGCTGCTACCAATTCCATTGAAAACAATGACTATCGCAAAAAAACTAGCGCAGGCGCGAATCTATTTTAATAGTCTTGCAGCGCTATCCGTGAGTAAAAAAGCGTGCCTACGGGAGGGAAAATCCAGAATTTTTTACGCTAGCCGCCACATAATGCGTGCCTGGTCTAGCTCGGACGCTCTACCAATTTTGGGCCAAAAGAGCAGGGTTGTCAGTTCCTGCTCTCATCACAGACGGGCCAGTGGGACAACGCAAAAATACCCGCCTGTGGAACAAGACAAACCAAACTGCGATGAGGAAAACAAAACCCCCCATCACAGTTTCAAAAAAACATCCGGTTCCGGGTCATCACTTCCGGTTCCGGCCGAATGTTTGGGTGCGAGTTCCATCCATTCGGTTTGCCTTACTTGGCTTGGAACCCTGCCAACAATGGAAAGCTGCTGCGTCGCCCACTGTGTCATGTGATAGATCAGCTCAACGCCTGCCGGTTGCTGAAAGAAAAACATGCAGTGCAGTGCAGTGCAGTGCAGAAAAACTATCATCACAGAAAACAAAAAGTGCAGGCTTCACTATCATCAGTGCAGTTGACAAATGAAAAGAAGTTTTTCTATCTATTTTATTCAGTTTGCAACAGTGAGCATAATGAGCCGTACAATGGGGACGGGACATGCGCTCGTTTGCGCTGCAGCAGTGCATCTTCTGTCTTCTATCGTTTCATCCCGCCGTTTTGCCGATGCCAGTCCGGGTCGTCCTCAATGTCACACATCACATTCAGGCTTCAGGCATTGTTCCACTGAAAAAGAAAAAGAAAAAAGTTTTCAAAAAATAAAAACATCACACGTGCATGGACTCCACGCGGGGTTGTGATGCGATCCAATTCAGTGCCGGCAAAGTTGCACTGAAAGAATCCAACTTGGAGGCTGGTTGGCTGCACTGTGCATGCGTCACTGATTCTGCTCTGCCTCTCACTTGTTCTGTTCATCCAATCAGCTCAAACTCAACCGAGAAATAATCACACCAAACTAGGGTATGGAGGCCGCGGGGTGGTAAACCGCCCACTCCCCTGAAGTTCACCAGTGTGAGGTGCGGTACCATACTCTGAAGCCCACCGTGGTTTCCAAAATTGGTTGTTTCGGGGGGGGGGGGGTCGGGGAGGGGGGAGGGGGAGGGAAGGTGCTCCAAAATGCAAATGCACACCCACTCAAGCGAATAAAAAAACCGCAACGAACGAACTCGCAGCGTTGTCGATCATGACCGCACTATCTGAGGACGCCTGCTGCGCTTGCATCGATGCGGCGACGACACCGCGCGGACGCACCGCGGGCGCCGTGGTCGGCGGTCGCGCGGGTCGATGCGGCCGCAGGCGCGCCTCGTTCTCGTCGATGAACTCGATCGCGGTCGTGTTGCCGTAAATGTCGACCAAAATGTACATCGGCAGCCACGTGTTGATGCGCTGAATGAGTTTTTGATGAAAGAAGCAAAAAATAATTGAGAAAATTTTGAAAAACTACTGTTCACTTATCCGCTTTTTGCCAAAAAACGGTTCAAGCTAGGGTTGGTGAAAACCGATTTTTTATATGGCCAAGAAAAAAAGTTGTGCTTTTAAAAAAACGGTTTTATTTCCTATGCCAACTCTAGTTCAAGCTATCAATCTTCTCAAGCAATCAGAATCAGCACGAAAACTCAGTTCATAAACGACTTCAACCCTATTTTCATCTTTCAACGATCAAACACACAGACACACAGACACACAATGATTAAACACACAAACGTGACACACCACGAACATGTGTCGCTCATGATGGCGCCCGGCGGCGTGACGTCACCCTCGAGTTGAACGTCCGCTTCGTGCACTTCCCATTGGTAGTTCAGAATGGCGGGATCTGCGAAAAAAATGAACTGTTTTGTGAAGTTGGAGGTTTCATTTTGTCTCGCTCGATGAATTCCGATCAAGCCGTTGAATTCAGTTGTTTCTGATCACAATAGAACGCCAAAAGATAGTGCACTCGGTTCATAACCCAATAATGTTGCACAGGTACAAACACACACACACACGAGCGCACACATACGGTATTAGCTGACCGCGCATGTTCCATTGTCACAATGACACCAGCCCCGTTTCGAATGCACTTTCACGCTTGGCCGCTCCGTCGTCTCCATCACGCAGTGCTCGTTCTCGCCGCACTCCGACATGCCGAACTCGCACGAACGACGCCGCGGGCGGTGCTCTGTGCAGGGGTGCCTTGCAGGGTTTTTTTTCATTCATAAAGGTGCCTTGCAGGGTCAATGATGGGATGGAATTTGGACCAATTTAACAGCAAAACCAACACCAGCTGTCGACAAGAATGAATGGTCAGCCCTCCCTCGACCCCACACCCAACCTCACCAGCCGTTTTATCATCCGCCAATCGAGTGCACTCTTTCACCTGTGTGTTCCACAATGTTCCACTGGCACAGAGGCACCTGGAAACAAAAAAGCCATGCCGGGAGCCGCACATACACACGGTCACAGTCTCACGGATCACAGTAAAAAACTTAAAAAAACCGAGAATATCATTGCAAAAAACAACAACAAACCTCCTGTCGCCATCACGATCTGCTCTGCACACCAACTCGGGCGCACACAGTGCCGCCGTCCGCTCATCACACACATCGCCGTGTTGCAACTGTCCACTCGAATTCGACTTGTCATCAATCCTATTCGTTCGTTCATCATCGCCATCATCTCCCCATCCCCACCTGAGCAGAACGTACACGGACGAGTTGTTTATCTCGTCACATCTCATCATAAGCCGCCTGCGCCGCCGCCTCCTTTCTCAGTCTCGCCAATGTCGCCATCTCCAACAAAAATGCAAATTCAAAAAAATCGAAAATGCTCTGAAATGAAATATGCTCTGAAAACCTCATTTTTGGCACAATTTTTCGAAAGTTCAACAAACATTTTATTGAGGGGCTTCACAAATAGCCACATTGCTGCTGCTGCTGCTGATGCGTGCTGGTTGTTTTTTACGAAAAATGTTCGTGACCTTTGCTAACTTTTCAGAAACTTTCGCTCTGTTTGTTCAATGTCCTTCAAGCATCGGCGTCTTTCGTCAGCTACCGTAAACCAATTTTGAATTCCCGCGTATCTGTAAAATATATTCTGGGGTTGTCGACCTAAAATGAGACAAAAAGAAGTTTTTTCATTTTATTTCTTAGAAAATGGGATTGGATTGGGATTGCTGACAGCTTACTTAGCCGCCAAAAACAAATTTCTAAAAATTGCGGCGTGTTTATTTCTTGCGGCGTGTTTCCTATTTGCCGTTTGGATTTTGTTGCGGCGCATTTTGGCATGCGGCGCGCTTCCCTTGCGGCGCATTTTGGCCGTGCGGCGTGTTTTGTTTTCATCGGCCCACGCCTGGGGGGGTGTCACTGTACCATGACTGACACCCCCCCACTGAAAAATTTTTGGCACCCCCCCCCCCACGTGACGACACCCCCCCCCCCCTCGAAAATTTGCTTTCGCCTTCGGTACTGGACCGAACCCTGATCACACACAGATCATCACAGGTTATATAGCCAATATAATGACATGTAATTACACCATTATCGTTATTCCCAACTTCTCCCCAACAATTGAAAATGATTTATCACATATTTGATTGGAATTGTTGATTGATTGTTTTGTTGATTGATTGGAAGATTTGTTGATAGATTGTTTTTTGATTGGATTTGTTGATTTGATTTGTTGGTTGGAAGTTTTCTTTGTGTTTTCACATCGTTTCGTTTCAACCGTTTCGTTTCTTCACGCACATCATCACTATTCGTCGACGCTTCCTTCATCGCGCGGGCTGTGGTCGTAGTCGTCCTCCTCAGTTTTGCCGACGTCGTTTGTCGCTGTTCGAGGATACTTGGCCGGTTTGTTTCGTCGGTAGACTCTCGCAATCAACTGCTTTTCTAAACATTCTAAACTGACATTCTAAACTGCGGATGCCAATTTCGGAATCTTGCGAATTTTGGTGAATAGTTTTGTTGTTGATTGATTGATTGATTGATTGATTTTATTACTCAATTACTACTTGATGATTTTGCTGTCGCGTGTCGTGTCGAATGCGGGAACATCGACCGGTGTACTGCGTGTTTTGCTGTTGCTGATTGTTCTGTTGTTGATACGCATATGTCTGATTGTTGCAATAGTCATATGGCTGACCGAATCGACTGTTGTTGTAATTATGATTCGGATGCTTGTCGTGGCGTCTCTGATTGTAACGCTGTTTGTTCTGGCGGTAGAATTTAGATTCGTGTTGGTTATCAGAACGATAATTAGTTTCACGGTTGTCTTTGCGACTGAACTGTCGGGTCACACGACCCTTGTCACCCTGTCTTTCGCCGTCACGCTTTTCGCCGTCACGGCTGTTCTTCTTCTTTTTAAAGTTCACGCAGTCTTCGATTCCCTGAATTTTATCTACAATCGCTTTGAAACCGAATCCTTTGAACTTGAGATCCTCTGTTTTACTCGACAACAGCGGATCGAGTAATCCTTGGCCGAATTTGTTGATCAACGTCATTTGGACAAACGGTATATAGTTGCTCTTAATGGACCCCATGGGGGGTCCCACGTTACCATAGTTTGGACCCCCCTTTCACTTTTTGGTCGGCACCCCCCCCCCCACGGCACCATACCATACCCCCCCCCCCTTCGAAAATTTTTTTGGGCCCACGGTACTGTTCTCGTTCTAAATGATTTTTCTGTGTTGCATATTAATTTCTTGAATACTTCAGATAGAAAACGCACCGGTTCACGTTGTTGTTGATGGGCAACGCCGCCGCGCTTCTTCAAGACGACAAATCGGCAACAATCAAGAGTTGACAAGCAGGTTTCTTCCAATTTGAAGCGTAAAAACAAGGTAATTTAGTGCTTTTTTGTCCATCAACGAGCTCATGAAACCAGTTGCAGCAGCTTCTATCGGTATCTGGAGTCTGGACTTTGCTCGTTGATCTTTGACCTGAAAGTAGAAATTGTCAACAAAAATTCTGCCAAAAACTGGGCAAAAAGCATAGTTTTGTGGAAAGTGTCTTGAACGCATTTTCAGATGAAAGTACAATTTTGATGACCAAAATTAGTTTTTTTTATTCATTTGTTCGCGCTCCGGTTCCGGAAACCATGAGGTACCAAACTCCGGCGGAAACGGGCAATGCTGCCCCGAGCCCAATTTACCCTCGGCTCTGGAGGGAGTAGACCATTAGTTTGGTCATTTTGGTTTCTCCATTGTGTGTCTTGTCCGCAGCGGGGTTCGAACTTTCCACCTGCAGAACGGTAGACGAAAGCCTTACACCTGCGCTACAAACGCGACAATTCTTTTTTTTTAATTTAAAAAAATCCCGATCTAAAAAAGACTAAAAAATTTAAACCTTGTACCAGAACTTGGCACACATAACCAATGACAAATACAGTCGAAATTAGTGTTTTTTAGCAACGGAAATCTAATTTGAGTTTGACACAGTTCTTTTCAATTTGTAAATGCAGTTTTGCACTTTTGCTATCCCCCAATAGTTTTCAGTTGCCGAAATAAAAATTTTTTAGGTAAAAACCTTTTTTCTTTCTTGCGCTAATACACCCGGAAATAACACCGTTTTTCATATAAAAGCGGTTTTAATTTCTATACCAACCCCAGGTTCATTAGTGGATGAAGATGATATTGCGACCGACTGTGGGATTTGCTTGAGAAAGAAAACGATTTTACTTCCGCTTTCTGCAAAAATAAAAACAGGTTTTTACCTTTAAGTTTTTTGAACTTTTGGTAAGTTGAATACTGTTTCGTTGATGTTTCGTTTCAAACGTGCGTTTCAAAAACTGTACAATTGAACTGTGTCAACCCGGTCTTGTAAATTATCAAACTTTTGTTATTCAGCTGCGTGCTGTTTTGTGCTCTTGTGTGTCATCCCCATCCTATACAGATTGTGATTTTGACTAGCAGGTGTTCTGGAAACTTTGCATGCTGAGAAAAGTTGAAAAATAAAGGGTTTTAAACGGAAATAGAACTTTTCTATAAAACCAGGTTTCTGTCAATCCCATCCGACTGTGCAGTAACGGCACGAACACGTGCGTGCGCTTGTGCGAGATTTTTTCCCGGTGTATATCGATATCAAAGAAACAAACCGAACGGTCTTTCATACAGGTGCATTCATGCTGTGCTGTGTTGTTGTTGTTCATTGCCGAATGCCACCACTGTAGCAAAGCTGCATGTCGTGAGCGATGTTTTTTTTCCACCATCTTTAGAACGCGCGAGAAAGCTCATTCGGATGCTGTTGCAGCCATAGCGTCCTATAGCAATGTCACTGTGCCATGGCAAAACTGTGTAGGGTCACTTTGTATGGCGCACAATTTTTTTCCATGATCGCCTTGCCGGCGCGTTTGCTAGCAATGCGTCACTAAACACCATTCCATGAATGCGCGAGCGCATTCTTTCTTGCCAAAATGAGAATGCGGCGGCAACATGCACACTGCTTGCTGGTGTCTTGTGTCGTCGTCGTCGTGTGCTTGCGTATCAATGACACACGCACGCAAGAAGACGCAAATTGCGCGCGTTTCCCAGCGCCGGCGCAGCAAAAAAAAAATACGAAACGAGACGAAACCGTTGTTCTTGTTTGCTTATGGCGTGGCGCGACACGACGACAAAAATGGTTTTTGTCGTCGTTGGTTGGTTGGTTGGTTCTGCTTTCGTTCGCTGGCGCGTGCATGTTTAGCGCAAAACAGCCACTGCTCAGAAAAAAATAACATTCTCGTTCTCTTCTTCCGCTCGCCTCTCTCTCTGTTTCTCTGCGCATCGTGGAGCTGAGTTGAAAACACGAGTAATTCGAGCGGAAAAAGCTGATTTCATTTTGTATTTCATCCATCGCGCACATTCGTTCGTACGTTCGCGGCTCACTGGGTTACTTATGGATTGTGTCTAGAAAACGTTTTCTTTCAATTTTGCCCGTTTTGAAACACCGGGAAAAAATCCCCACCACCCCTGGAATTTCTACATTTAACCGAACGGCTCACTGTAATTGTTTTTCTTTTCATTCTTTTTTATGCAGCAAGCCGCAATTATTATTGAGTGAGAATTACAAGTCACAAAAAAACTTTAATACCAGTACTGCACGTGTCTTCAGAACAGAAATAGCGTGATTTTTGTCATTTTGAGGCTGTTTATGAATTTTGTTGGAATACAACCGGTGTTGCACATTGGTGGGAGTGAAATTTTAAAAGCCGTTTTTATAAGCTCCAGCGACAAGCCCGTGCTGATGTGTTCATTCATTCCCTATTTCAAACGCATTTAGTTTCAGCAGTGTTGTTGTTTACGCGCATCTCATTTCACCGTGTCTGTCGAGCCTTCGTTCTTTTTTGTCGCTTGGTTGTGGTGAGGTGAGCACCTACCATGACTGAGTCCATTTCATTTTTTTTGCATTTTCTGCTCATCTCGTTGTTAGTTGGCAATGCAAGCGGAATACAATCATGGAAATCTGTAGAGGTGGAACTTCACACTTGAAAGCGCATTGTTGTTTGTTGTTTGCTGCTGTCGACTTTAACTGAATTCAGTTTTTGATCTCACATCCATTTTCGCACGGCACACAAACAGTATATTTCACTAAAATCTAGAGCGGTAGTAGTAGTTGACATCTGAGCATTGCGATACATTGAACGTGCGACATCAACTTTTATTTTTAGCCGCTGTTGTAATTCAGCATGAGTTTGCGTTGGCGGTCAGATGTGCAGTGCAGATATTGACTCGGGCGTGTCACATCGCCGCGGCATTTACGCTTCACTCGATAGACTCGATTCACTGGACGCGTGGAATAGAGCGCTGCGATCAAAACACGCTCTCCCTGTGTTCTCTCTCATTCTTTCTTGCTCATCTCTCGAAAAGCGAATACCAATCGGCTATCCAGCTGGAAAGCTAATCCGCGCGGCGTCTCTTCGACCGTTTTTTTGTGGTGTCCTCGTTTTTGCTCGTTTTTCCAATTAACTACGCGCGGTTTTTGCGGCGTGATGAGAGCGCGAACAGACCGATGGAGTTTAGCTGGAGCGTACGCGTATTGAAAAAAAACGCGTGTCTGTGCTTTTCTCAGCACGGATCGTTCCACATGTACGGTGTGGCCGAGTAAAAATGGCATCTTTCCTTGGCGTGCAAGGTGCAAAGTTCGTGAATGGTTCGTGCCTGGTGAAATGCGCGGTGTTTTTATAGAGAAAAAACACACAACCCCTAGTTTGCGACTGGTCTCACCTTGAGTCGTGAGAATACGTGAATCAGAAGTGCCCGTATTTCTTCGGACACACTTTCGCTCTGTGCGCACGTGCGTGTGGCTGTTGCTGCGGCATTTCCGGTGTCGCTGCGTACGACAACCGAATGAGGGGCAACTTTTTGTTGCGGGTCACTCTGTTGACTCGGCAACCGCAACAAATTCTCTCAGTCATCACTCTCTGTGTGTTTCTGCGCATTGTAATACACGTTCGTACAGTGCTGAGAGGCAAAACATGCAACGCACATATATACACATGCACAAACTGCATTAACAAGCAATGGCGAGCAAAGAAAACACACGGACGCGACCGGCTATGCTCGTCTAGCCCTAGCCGCTTGCTTGCTTGCTTGCTTTCTTTGCTGCTCAGGCACACCACACCACGTGTGCTGCTTGCTTGTTATTTTGCGTGTGCGCGCGTATATGCAGATGAGTTCCAAGTTCCACGCATGGCCGTCCATGCTGTGTACACGCAGTGTTCAGTGTAGCCCATTGAACGTGCGTCGTATGCTACGCTCACATATCGCTCGTGGACGATGACGAGATATGATGATGTGCTGGCTGCACCCTCCCCCCGTAGTATCGAATATATAAACAGTGGCGGCCAAAAGTGTTGGAACGCTGCGCGCATGAGTGCTGTGTATATGCGCGTGTGTTGCATCAGCCGTACAACCGCTATTATAATAATTTATAGGCAACGTTGGAATGAAAAGTGTCCGTTGAACTCAGCGTTGCCCTTAAATTCTTATAATAGCGTTTCTACGGCGTGATGCAACACGCGCGCAATACACAGCACTCATGCGCGCAGCGTTCGAACACTTCTGGCCGCCACTGTATATATACCTCTGCGGCGCACATGGCATAATATAATATGTGTGGTCGTTGTTGTTGTTGTGGCGTGTGCTGGTGGTGGTTTGGTCGGTGCGACCCGGCCGGCGCTGGCTGCCTAGCTCACCGGAGTGCCAGAGTAGTTTAGATGGCCGGTTAACATTGGCTGCTAAGCAGCCGCTGGACGACGCGCCCGCATTAACATGCGCCGTCATTGTACGGGCGGTTTTGGATTGAGTTTTCGAAAACTCCGAACACATGCACACACACACACACACACACACACACGCCGGTTACGGTCTCTACCGTGTTGTGGGTCTCGCAGCGATTCAGATGCAAGGGGATTGATGGTCATTGTAGTCGTTGTTGCTAGAACCTCGGTTGTTTCGAGCCCGTTCGTCAGGTTTCCTCGATTTTGAGTCCCAACGATCACGGGCAGTTCCGGGCTTACGATCGTGGTCACTTCCCAATGCAGTTTTTTTTAGTTCCGATTGTATAAGCTGCATGACAGCGCGCTTATATGCACGTCCGTCAGTTGACACACGCGCGCGCGCATGATGCTGCTGGTGTTGCGTTTGTCTGCGGCCGCACGCGGGAAAATGGAATGTGCATATCTGTGTGTCCGTGTGGCTGCGGTTGCTGCTGATCTCGATGACAGAGGAGCGAGAGAGAGAGCGACACAAACACAGCGGCATCCAGCGTAAGCGCTCACGCACGCACACACACACAAGCGAGCATAAAAAAGCGCTCGAACGTATGTGTGCGCGTACAATGTGGATTGTACAGCACAGTCGTTTGCGTGTATGTGCTAAGCCGGCGCAAGGTATATATCGATTTGCGAGTGCGCGTGCGTGTCGTTCGGCCCGCGCATAATACGACCATGTAGTGCATGTATGTATGTGCGTTTTCTAATGTAGTGGCTGCCCCGGCTGGCTGCAATGTGCCACGCACACACACACAGCATAACGTTGCAAAAGCTTTCGGCTGCGCGTTTAAAACAGTGTGCACCGACTGAACGCTGTTGTTGTGTTGTTGCGCGGTGCGTCGATGTTCTCTGTCGTCGTCGCACAAACACACACACACACGCGCGCGCACACATATTCAGAATGGGGCCGCGTTTGGCTGTTATACTTTGTGGCAGCCAAGCAAGCGAGCGAGCGCAAGCATTCAATCGGCTCGTAGCTAGAGCGCGCGTTTGCCCATTGCGTTTCGCAGCGGCATCGCGCGCGCTAAAACTCCGTCCCCGCGCCCGCTTCGACTCCGCTGCGCCTTGTGCGCTGTCTCACTCGCTCACTCTCTCTCCTTTTGCGCGCACTAGTTTGATGGTGTCGTTGTCGTCAAATTACGCTCTGCTTACGTTTTTTTCTCTCTCTCTTCTCTACTTTCGTGTTTTCTCCTACTTACCAGACTCTGCTCTGGCGACCGTTGTTGTGTTGCTGCTGTATTATAAGTTATGTGTGTTTTGCGCCGCACCGTCTGTGTTGCAAAGTGCACCGCGCGTCTCGCCCACTTTTCTGGCACTGTGCTCTGCTCCTTTTTTGCGCGCCTTTTCTTCTCGTGTACGCGACGCCGACGACTGCACGGTTGCACGGCTTCCGGAGCCGTTCCGCGTGTTTTTTTTCTCTCTCTCCTGTTTTTCCAAGTCTTATGCGCTGTTGGTTCATTTTTTCATTGTTGCGAAGTTTTGCCCGTTTTTGCGGACTTGATTGTTATTGTTCGTCATTCTGTGTCGATCTTGTTGTTCTTGTTGTTATCCTTGTCGTTGTTTTTGTTGTTCACGTTGTTCTTTTGCAGTGCCGTTTTGTTATATGGTGGTCTTCTTCAAATTCTTGACGTGCATTGTTTTTATGATTCTGACTGCCGCCGCGGCTTGACGTTGGTATCCGTTCGAATTTGATTTTTTCCTTTTCAGTAGTTCACTTGTGAATTTTTAAAACTTTACGCAGGGTCTTTGTCGTTTTTCTCGTTTGATGGTTCTTTGCAATTTGTTGTACCTACTCTACCGTTGCCACAGATGTTCTGCATTCTTTGCTTTTTGGTTTTCTTCACTTATTCAGCGTTCTCTTTTTTGTCTTTTATGTTTTTTGTCGCAGTCTACTCTTTGCACAATTCATAACTCCTATTCACATCTGTTTTTAGTTAATTCGATAACTCTTCGAAAACAGCTGTCAAGAAAAGACGAGTCGTTCCGGCAGACAATTTGTCAACTTTTGAAATTCATGGCGCCATTGGAAATCCTTTCTGTGAGCTGGTTGCAAAATGTGAATGTGAATAAAGTCTAACGAAAAAAAATTGGGGAACACTGATATCATAATTCCGTGTGCTGAACACATTTACACAAGTCATTTTTGTGATTTATTAAACACTGACTGAACTGAGACACAGTTTTTTTGAGACACAAGCACTGAAAATTTTTATGGAGATTTTTGGGTTTGTCAAAGTTGGCAAATGCCATTACTTTTTTCGGTTTTCTGCATGTTCTTCGCTGAACTTTACAACATTATGCACTGAATTAGGTTGACTTCATTTTTATCAGTTGTTTTGTGTGTATGCTTTTTTCTGTACAGCCGAACTCTAAATTATCATCGTCTATCAACTGATTGGTTGGTGCGCCGCGCCGTAATGCATGCTTTCTATGCAGGACAGACTCCACCTCCACAGCAATGCCTGCACAGAAAGCATGCATCATGTGATCACCAGCCAATCAGCTGATAGCCTATAATTTAGTTCGAGTTCGATTCGACTGTACGTACCTAGTTGTGTATGAAAATTTTCAATTTCAGCCACATATTTCAACAGAACAACTGCGGGTATCAGTGTCCAGTCAAGCCAAGACAATTGAAAACAGCTTGAAAGTGCTCGACTATAAATTAATTGAACTGAAAAAAATTTTGCAGCGCAATTTTTCTCACCGAGCCACGAGTCCCCGCCCAGTATTTTTCGCATTTTATGTCGCATTACCACGGAGCCAGAGAAGTCGATCCGTCATCGTCCACTGTGCCTCAACATTTACGAAAATAACGATTTGATCTTCGGCGTGCTGCTTCGCCGCTGTATGATTATCTGATTCAATCAAAGGACAAAAAACAGACAGATTTTTAAGGAGAGAAAATAACACGGATATAATGACGACGACGACGCCTGATCCGGGCGTCACGCAGACGCATCGGCAGCCGCCGCCGCCGATGACGGAGCGAGTTGTAAAAAGTGGGTTTTTGGATGAGTGGTGTCGGTGTTTCGCTGACAAATCTCTTTTTTTTGTCAGCTGAAAACCATTTATAAAGCGTTTATGAAACCGAGATTTTTGTGATAGTTGGATTTTGTGACCAGAACGGACGAACTTTGATACCCGATTCGCAGATTCCAGTGACTTGTAGCGGCAGGACAATCCGTATCAGCGGACAAAGAAACGAATACATATGTGAATTGAAGTGTGGCGATTAACTTTCGCTGAGGGTGCTTTGATTTTTGCCGCCAACGCTAATTCACACATGCATTCATTTTTTAGTCGCTTTTTGTGGCTGTGACAGAAAGCTGGAACATGTGAATGGAGATTTAGTGTTAGTTCGTTCCATATAAACAGAGACAAATCACCAGTCAAGTAACCACTAACCAGTCAGCTTCGTAAGTGCTTTGCGACTCGTTTTTCAACAGCGAAAAATTTGTTCGTGTGTTCGTTGGATTTTTTCAAGTGATGTGTGTTTCATGGTAGTTGTGCGAACAAAAGGTGTCTTCTGCAGTATTTTTTAAACCTGTCACATTTCGACAAGATACAGAGCCCGCGAGAAACTGAATTAAAGAAGAAATGCACCGGAATCGGACTTGTTCGGGGAATTAAGAACCCCATTTGTGGCAAAATATGCCCTTTTTCTAACTTAGTCCCGTTCCTTCTTCTACCCCTGGTTCTGTATTTTGCTAAAAAATGACAGGTTTAAAGAAACACACTGTAGCTTTTTTAGCGTACCATTCATAGAATTCTAGCCAAATTGGCCAGCTGAAAATTTTTGGTTTCCAGTAGTTCCTTATTTCTCGCCGAAAATGATTAGTTTGTGGCATGCGCTGGTGGTACATAACGTACTTTTGTGTGTATGTGTGTGATTTATGACTTCCACTTGTGCGTGTTTCATTTTCCATTGAAAAGCGAGCGAGCGAGTGGTCACTTCCGGCTCGGTGTGAAATTTGTCATTGTAATCAGGAGGGGTTTTGCTTCAAAAGCTGTCGGCTCGTTTCAAGTGAATGCCCAGCTGAAGAAACGGTGCCATTATTAGTAAAAACTATGCTGTTATTACAACGTCAAGGGACAACGATGCACAGTCAATAAGCTTCTTCATTTTGGTTTGGGTTATATGGCACTAATCGCCAACTAGCCCTCCATATCCAGCCGAGCTCATAACATAAACTTCGGCTCAGCAGGCATTTGTACGGATATTTTGTTGTTGGTTGGGCCGTTTCGTAACGCATGATGAAAAAGTTGCTTTCAGCGCTGACAGGAACGGTGACAATTTTGTTGCAATTTTATTTTGATCTGGCTTGAATGACTATGTATATGGAGTTGAAGGGCGGACACCGAATATGATGCTAAAAATGCAAAATAGCGATGCAATTTCATGTGAGGCCGTTCAGGGCTATCGAAAACGCAAACGTAACCCCGCATTATCTGCTCTCTATAGTCCCAACTGCAATTGTCAATTCAATGAAAACTCAACAGCCATATTTAGGATCCCGCAGAGAGTGAAATTAACGTGCCTTCAATGGTTCATCAACTGTGAGTATTCCGCGTGCTGTTTCTGCTGGGTTGTGTTCCTCTCCTATCCATACAACTTGATTCGAACTGTATTTTCAAATTGTTTTTTGGGGTTCCTTGTTTAGGAACATTTTTAAAAACGTGTAACGGTTTTCTGTAGAAGTTAAAGTTTCAAAGTTGTGTCCAGACCAATCACGATAATTACCGTACCGTACTCTGTTCCGCTGTCATTGTAGCGAGCTATTTTTGGAGCTGCTTGCTAAATTGGGGTTTTCAAATAAAAAGTTCAGTGGTCGATACTGACGGTTAATGGGGATTCCGACTTCCTTGTCTGTGGCTTAATTCCGACAAAAAATGTTCGCATTTTATCGAATGCCATAGATACAACACAGCGTTCGGAGTACGATTTTTCCGTGTTGGGTTTCTTCGACCATGTGATTTTTAATTTTTGTGTTCGTCAGAGCAGTGCATATAGGACAATGAAGAAAAATGAGAAAAAATCGGGTCTAAACAAAAGGTTAATAAAATGTGCAATTTGATAAATCTAAAATAAATTTGATGAATACGGTTTTGTAATTGTAACCGTACTCCATATGGAATGAGATGGGGGGTCCCGAGTTTCAGAGTCTGACTCTGTTAATTTGTGTAAATTTGCACGTCAGCGATTCTGAGCTGTCGCCACGTGTTCACAGGCATTTGATCAAGTATTCTGAATGAAAATCTATTCAGCAGCTTCGTTGCGTTGTTGCGTCTGTCATAGAAATAAGCTAAATTTGGAATAAAGGGATGCGAGCGAAATCGGAACTTGTTTATTTCGTTTATTGTATGACCATCATCTCTGGTATTGTATTGGTCTTTCGGATCATCTGGTTTTCATGCTCGTTCGTTTTTCCATGATCAGGTTGATTCGGTGTGTAAGAATTCTGTTGAAAGTTGAACTGGATGGGGGGGGTGGTTGATTGGATAAATGATACCGTATTACCCCCATTAAACCCCCACCATTAATCCCCCCCCACCAGTAAACCCCCACCCCCACGACAAGTTTCCGAATAATCCCCCCCCCCCCCACAAATAATCCCCCATGGGGGATTATTGGAAACCTGTTTGAAACACATACCCAGCGAATTCAGTGGCTGGCTGCAGTGAAAATGATGAAATTGTGCTACCAAAGGCCCCAAATGGATGAGTTATGGTAATTTCATTACAAAAGGCTGTTATAAAAGGAAATTTCTATGTAGGGTAAACGTTTCTGCGACTTTCTTGCCTGCCATGCAAGGTATTTTTGCCATTTTTTAATAAACCCCCACGCCTAGAATTTGTTTGTAAGTAACCCCCCCCCACCAATAAACCCCCTTCCCTAAAAGTCGCTGACGTATTAATCCCCCATGGGGGTTTATTGGAGGTAATACGGTATTGACTGGATGCGAATTACCACTTTCAATTTATGCTTTTCATTAGCAGAATCACCATTTTACCTGTTCCGTATTGATTTTTCTACATCAACCACTGCAGCTTTCTGGTTTGAAGCAAAAACAAAACCGAAACGCAATCGCAAATTTGTTGCTTTTTAGTGAAAGGAAACCCATTCAGCAGAAGAAACGCATCAGTAGTCAAGCCATTGCACTTGCCCCTTCGTCGCTTCTCACATAGACCGGACTCTGACGTTTTGATAAGAACGTGAAGGCTTCAAACGCGTGAAAGAATAACAACAGCGTTTCTGGACGGCTTATTATCGATGCGTGCTGTCTTTCGTGTGACGTTTGGTTGTCTGTCGAAGGAAGGTGCTGCAGACAGACACAGGAAGTACGGTGTCTACAGTTTCGAGTAGACTGTTTGATTGATCCGTTCTGCATCCGTGATTGTCACGCAAAATCTGGATCTTAAAAAAATTTAAGATAACTTATTTGTCTTCTCACGCTTTAATTCAACTATGATCTCAGGATCAGGAATATCACAGATCCGTTCACAAATCGTGTCAAGATCAAGTGCTCGGTTGAAACGGTCGCTAGTTGAACGCAGTGATTTGCCATAGCGGTTTTACATTAGACTGTTCTGTGACGTAACATCGCAAGGTTTTTCCGTCAGCCCCATCAGCTGCTTCCTTGTATGTGTGCGTGTGCAGCAGCAGTATGGCTTTTGCCCTCTTCATATTCGAGATTGAATAAAAATAAGCAACATTTCAAGTGAAGAAAGAGAGACTGTCAAGCGAAAGATAGTGTGCCATGGTGGTTTTTTGCTTATAAGGCAGCACCCGAGGAAAATTGTGTTATGTCACATGCTGCTGGCCACAGTTATTGTGTTTTTTTGGTGTTTTTTTTGTCTGTTGGCGTTATATCGTTACTTGGGAACACTGCAACCACATCTAGCTTCAGCGTTAAGCGGCATTCATGAAGCAGTATTTAGTGATGCGCACGTACGCGGTCACTGAATACTACTTCATGAATGCACCTTTAGGAGTCCCTTGTTGAAAATATTTATTTGAACTCAAAGACCGTTGAAGGCGTTATGCTGTGATGATATAGGTTGGCATGCATGAATGTACGATATTTATAATTTGTAGAGCATAATAGTCATTTCCGACTGTCTCTGTGCGTGAGCAACGTTGACTAATTGAATGAACGTGCGTCAGAGAATGTCATAAAATCATGTTAACTGCCCAGTTTTTTTAAATACAACATTCGCTACGAATGGTAGTTTTCTGTTGCATATTAAAATGTTGGATGATGAGTAATTTAAAGACATCGCCTGTGGAATCAGGTAAAAGAGAATGTCTTTGCTCATGTTTGTACCGAATCAATCGTCCAGTTCCAGTCAACTTCTGGAAAAAGTCATATAAATCGAGTGGACGTGTGTGCATGTACGTGCAGAAGCGATAATGAAAATAGCATATTGGTTTCCACGATTTCATTATATCGGTATGGCGAATAGAGACGTTGTGTGCATAATTAACACATGTATAACAAGACAACAAGAATGTAATAACCATGTTGATATGTTCTTTCAAAAGCACCCACGCAACTCCCATAGCTGACGGCAATGTCCATTCAGCTAAACCCGACGACAACGTTGCTACAATTTGCAAACGAAAAGTTACGGGACATTCATAAAACAGTATTTAGTAACCGCGTAGCTATGTTTTAACACAGCTACGCGTCACTAAATAATACTTCATGAATGCCGCTTTACTGTCTCGAATGCACAAATGACAATGGATCAGAAAAATACATGATACTTGCTGCTGAACCTGCACATAGTTGAGGATCATGAATTTCTTACAATGAATTTCTTACATGCCTAAGTTGTTCTCAGGTTAAGAATCTTAGCATGTGGGTATCGCAGCTGAACAACATTTTTTTACAACAAAAATCAAGCGAAAAAATTGTGTTTCTGATGTTGGTTCCCTGAGATTTTTTGTTGTTGGCGGTTGGGCCAACAGAGCTAACGACAACAACAGCCCCAGATGGTAAAGCAAGAAAAAAATGGTTGGGGAGAAGAACAAGAAACACAAAATGAAAAAAAAAACAGTTATGGAAATGGAATACCAATCTGGGAAACCGGTTGCACCATCGACTGATCCGTATTGCTGTTTGGCATACTGAATAGATTCAGAATGAAAGCAACGTTTGCTAGATGCTGCGTTTTATGGGATGTTTTTTGAAAGGGAGATGAAAGCGTGAATGAAGCATGTTGGTTTTACTTTTTTAAGTTTCCGTCGGTTGTTCTTGCGGTCGCAAACAGCATTGTGAAAATGAATGTTTGAAGTTAAGAAGTGTGTGCGTTTAGTGACAGTGGAAACAATCAATTACGGAATGAAACTGGATAAAATTAAAGCATTACAATTAGCAAACACCATTTTTGTTGTGATTTACGTTTTGCTTTCATTATTCAGGCGTGCCATTCCCAATCAGTAAACGGCTAACCGCAGAAGAAGTCTATGACCGGCGGACAAACAAGCCAA
Organism: Theristus sp. LFF4_11; assembly: GCA_030248135.1. NCBI lineage: Eukaryota > Metazoa > Nematoda > Chromadorea > Monhysterida > Xyalidae > Theristus > Theristus sp. LFF4_11. The sequence continues at coordinate 23,027 of JASANC010003103.1, forward strand.
AACCAGAGGTGCGTTTTTTGCAGGCATAAAATTTGATAAGGGCATTCGTTCAAATTTTTGTTTCCTTTAAATCTGCTGACAGTTGGATCAAGTTCTGTTCTGTTTTATCCGGCGCCTCTCACCGTCGCGCAAATGCACAAGAAAATTGGTTTCAATCCAACAAGCTGGGGTTGGGTTGGGTACACAGTCAAGTTTATCCGCATCAGTTCTTCGTATCGAGTTTCAGGTCTACGTCCGTATTATACGCTGTATTATAACTATTTCATCGGGGTTCTTTGCGTTCGGCGAAGTGAAATAAATTTTTCAACTTTTATTCCAAAAGCGAACAAGTTCAATTTTCGATTTTTTCGCCTGAATCGCTATGCAAGATAAGTGATTATATGGCAACCCCTTGATTGCTGCCAGGTTTCTGTTTGCGCTGCTGTCTAAATCTGAGAATAATGTTGAAAAGAACGAAAAGAAACCGTTACTAAGGTGTCCGCAAATAAAAAATTTCTAACAAAGCACCAGAAATTTATCGCAGGTCTTAAAAGATCACTTTATCCACGAGGGCCGAGTGGAGGAGAGCGTCGCCTTGCGGCTGATCAGCGACGGCACCGCCTTGCTTCGTCAGGAAAAGACGATGCTTGACATTGAAGCGCCTGTCACTGGTACGAACTCTTTTTTTCATTTTCCTTAACAAGAACGTAACCGTTTCCGACAATCAGATTTCGAATGTCAATCTCTCCGTATTGTGCACACACACACAAACAAACACACAGGCATACACACGCGCGTTGTGCGGTAGTGTCGCCGGTGTGTTTGTTTGCGAGTGTGTAAAATTAGATTAAAAAAAAACTGGGTGGCTCTTCAGACCAGGTCTCTTTGATCGCTAGTTATCACTGTTTAATGTGGCTTCATTAATTAACAATATATGGCGTAGTTCACGAAAATCCGTTCACTGGAAAGAATAAGTGAACGAACCGCGCTGATTTGTGGAAGTGCAACCAGCATCAATCTCCGATATGAACGCGGATTCGGTCAATGATATTTTGCTTATTTTCACAACCGAAAAAACAAGACTGCATAAAATCGGAAAATAAATTCTACTTTTTTGGCATCTGGTTCCACAGTAAACTCTGTTCGAAAAAGAGTATTGCTCAAAATTAAAAAAACGTTTTTTTTCTCAGTTTGCGGTGACATCCACGGTCAGTTCTATGATCTGATGAAGCTGTTCGAGGTGGGCGGTTCACCGGCAACCACGAAATATTTATTCCTCGGCGATTATGTGGATCGGGGATATTTTAGCATTGAAGTGAGTTTTTGAGTTTTTGTTCTGTTGGATTTTGCTCGTTGACTTTGTTAACTTACGGTCGAGCTCTAAATAATAGCCAATCTGCTGATTGGTTGATGGTCACGTGATGGATGCTTTCTGCACAGAAAGCATGCATAACGTGAACACCAACCAATCAGCTGATTGCCTGTAATTTTAAGTTCGACTGTACAGGTTGGAACGCACGAACAGGCACACGATTTTAGATCGAACGAACTTAAGTGAAGTTTTTAGCCACAACTAACCTATCAAAACGCATGAAATTCCGTCAAGTGGGATGTCGCTTTATTCTGTCATTTCGTGCCAGAGGTCTCCGTATTAAGCGGTTCTTGCAGTTATATGGACATTCCATGATTAAAGTACGGACAAATTCATTAAAAATCTACAAAGAAACTGAAAATTTCATCCTTGCTGAGCCATTTCTAATGAGTTTCTTGGGGAATGTTCCGTGAAAACATATGGTTTGGCTAGTGTCCATTTTTTAGTTTCGCAAACAGCAAAATGCTTTGCAGAATCGGTCTTCAAAATTTCGAAACGATTTAGCAACACTGAAAACTTCACATAAACAGCACAGTGCATTGTCAGTTGCCTGTGACCCTGGTGTTTGCCTGACTGAGTGAGAGAACCAAATTCACGCGTTTTGTAAAGAAAATACAAGTTTGAAAGAGCGCGAGGTGTTGTCAATTTTTTATAACGGTTTTACTCTTTTTTGGCTGTGTCGGTTGGATTTTTATATATTTTTTTGTCACTTACAAATGGAGGAAATGTTGAAAACCGAAAAAAACAGAAGCAACGTGAAAAACGTGACACCTGCTTGAAACATAAAAATAACAGAAAGCAAAAAAAACTTGTTTTTGTGCGTCATTTTGTCATCAATCATTCAGTCAACTCCAGCTGTGAGCGTCTAAAGACGATAAATTTTTAATGAATTTTTGAGAGACGACTTTAGAATTGTGATTGATCGCAGAAGTATGACAAAGTCTGCTGAGACGAGACCACTTGATTACAGTGAACTAGAAATAGTAGGTGTTGGTGGAAATAGGGGTGCTGCTCGAATTTGATCGTGAAGAAAACTGAGAAAATTCCCTGCCTGAAAGACTGTCACTTTTTACAAACACACTCGCAATGTGAAATTGTCCAGTCCGAATTAAAAGAAAACCTCGTTGGTAATTATGATCTTTTATTTTGGACCCGAAACTCAATGCGCGCATAGATAGGTAAACAGTTTCATGCATGACGCGGGAATTCAAAGTTGGTAAAGTGATCCGAGTCCCCTACACAGGGCCGAGTCACTTAGACGACTTGAATTGCCACTTAAAGATTGAAACTAGTTTTCTCCTTACGTCTGCACACGCAATAAGTCGCAGAATCTAAAAAAAATTGATAATACAGACATTACATGTGTGCTGGTGTGTTTGTTTGCTTGCATTGTATAGTGGTGAGGTGAACACGGTATTCGAGCTGGTTTCATGCGAATTTGCACCCACATCAAACACCTTAACATACACATGAAATAGTTTTTCAGAAATGTTGAAATGGACGATGGAGCTTGGGAATTTTTGTTTCACTCGCAACTTGCTTCTCTCATTCTTTTCAGTGCGTTCTGTATTTATGGGCCTTGAAAATCTGCTATTCGCCGACATTCTTCCTATTACGCGGCAACCACGAGTGCCGTCATCTCACCGAATATTTCACCTTCAAACAGGAATGTACGTTTAACAGTTTTTTATTTATTGATCTTAAAATTTACTTTTAGTTCATTTATTTATTGTTTTAACGTTTTTTTTCAATTCGTCTTGCTATTTTATTTCATTTATCTTAAACGACTACTTTACGCTTGTTAAATGCAACAAAGTAAGCGGTAATGCAATAACGCTTCTCCTTAGTAATTCAGGAATTCAGCAAATCAAAAAAAAACTCAAAAAAAGAAACCACCACTTTTTCTTCCGCAGGCAAGATCAAGTACAGCGAACGCGTCTACGATTCGTGTATGGAGTCGTTCGACTGTCTGCCTCTTGCGGCGCTGATGAATCAGCAGTTCCTCTGCGTACACGGCGGCCTCTCGCCGGAGATTCACACGCTCGACGACATCAAAAAAGTGCGGTTGTTTGCTTGTTAAGCGGTGTTTTTGCTGGGTGGTATTCGGAGTTTCTGTGGGGGGACCGACACCGCGAGTCCACTAACGGGACACTGTTTGTCACGTTCAACAGACGCCATTTATACAGGGTTTTCGATGTCTACTTATGGTGTTTCAGTTCACTTCTCATTCATAAATTGAACCAAGCGGTGAAGCGACGTGAAAAGCGTTCTTCAAAATGGTGAAAACTGAAGCCAAAGCTGAGGTCCCCCGTGAGATAGCGGAGCTATATATACAGTGGCGGCCAAAAGTGTTGGAACGCTGCGCGCATGTGTGCGCGTGTGTATCATCAGCCTTACAAACGCTATTATAAGAATCCCATGCTAATTTTTTTTGTTTTTATGATTACTGAGTGTATCTAGGGTTGGCATGGTAAAAATACCGGTTTTTTTACCGGTAAAAAAACACGTATTTTTACGCGTTTTTTTACCAGGGCAAAAATTGGTGCCTTGAAAAAAACGGGAAAAAGACCGTTTCTGTATTTTTCCGGTTTTTTTCGTATTTTTCCGGTTTTTTTCAATTTCGGACTCTGAGTTTTTATATCATTTTTGATGAGAAAATGAGAAAATCTGTGACCAAGAAAAATATGATGACGAAATTGACACTGATGTTTTGAAAGAACTGTTAAGCGAGGTGCAAGAATCGGCTGGAGCTGCCGAGCTGAGCTGAAAATTTTAAAAATTCGAAATGTCGCTCAAAATTGTCTTTCTGACACAATTACTGGCTTGTTTTCTTTTTGATCTGAACTGACTCTAAATTCGGTTTAATTGCGTTATTGTAGCAAATTGTGTTCGTCTATTGTGACCAAAGACTGTCCGGTGAAAACGCTGTGGTTTTTTCCTGTGTAATTGGTGGAATATAAACGATTGAGCAAAAGGTAATGTTCGATTTATTGCTGACCTTTTGGGTTTTCAAGCCCAAACATAATTTATTTTCTTTGTTGGTGCACGATATTTTGAACAAAGCATTCTGATAGTTGTTTTCACAAAACCTGGTTCAAGTTTAAAGTTGGCTGCGACAAATATGCGGGTTTTTACAAGTTTTTGGCTTTCGTTTTTTTCCGGTAAAATTACCGTAATTTTACCGCTAAAAATACAGGTTTTTTTTACCACGATTTGAAAAAAACGGTATTTTGCCAACCCTAAGTGTATCTAGTACACTATCCGCAGGGTTTTTTCGCTGAAGCTTACATTTATTTGACAGATACCTAACATTACAACACGCCTCCATTTGGCAGTAAAACTGTTTCAAAATTAATTGGCATTAAAATATAGCGGAATAAACAATACAACCCGACTTGAACCCGAAACATGAACGCAATACACGTCTGTTAGACAATTCAAACACAAACAAACGCTGATACTTCGTAGAATAGTTTTCTTGCCAATGATTTTGAATCAGTTTTACTGCCAGTCATATGCAATGGAGGCGTGTTATAATGTTCGGTATTTGTCAAATAAATGTATGCTTCAGTGAAAAAAACTTGCGATTCATGTACTAGATACACTCAGTAGTCTAAAAAACTGAAAAAATTAGCATGGGATTCTTTTATAGCGTTTGTACGGCTGATGGAACACACGCGCAATACACGGCTCACACGCACACACGCGCGCAGCGTTCCAACACTTTTGGCCGCCACTGTATATATAATGTTCTGTAACTGTAATTCATTTTTGTTGTATTTTATTTCCAGTTGGATCGATTCAAAGAGCCACCTGCCTTCGGCCCGATGTGCGACTTGCTTTGGTCAGATCCGTTGGAGGATTTTGGAAACGAGAAAAATTCCGAACAGTTTTCACACAACAGCGTCAGAGGTTGTTCCTATTTCTACAGGTGTGTTGGTGTGCTTTTGGCATTTTTTTGGATTAGGCTTTTTTGTCGAGAAGCCGCGACTGTTGAGCTAAATGAGTAGAAAAAAATGTCGCACGATTTTGTTGAGATCAGGCATATTGCTCAGCTTTATCTAAAACGGCCGTATCACGTGAATGAATGAATGATAGTTTTTTAAAGAAGCAGTTTAGAACCCTTTTCAAATTCTCACATTTGTTCGAGCACTCCAAAACTTTTGATTCGTCTTGTCCTAGTTCTGATAAACGTCAAATCAACAGTTTTTTTATTCATGTTTGCAGCTATGCAGCGTGCTGTGACTTTCTGCAGCACAACAATCTGCTCTCAATTATTCGAGCGCACGAAGCGCAAGATGCAGGGTAGGTAAAAAAAAGTTTTTTTTGTTTGATTTCGTTAATTTTTTCCGAACAGCCTAAACGTAATCTACTGTACCGTTTTTGTCTGAAGACCTTGCATTTCGCTGTGAAACAATAATAATGCTGTGAAGTCTTGTTTTCGTTGTTAAAATAAGCAAAAAGATGGTCTTGAATTCAGCTAATTTGATACTGTTTCAGGTATCGCATGTACCGCAAGAGCCAGTCGACGGGCTTTCCGTCATTAATAACGATATTCTCGGCACCAAATTATCTCGACGTGTACAACAATAAAGGTAGGGAGTTCGTCGAAACGTCGAAAGACCGCGCACTTGTACGTGTTTAGCGATCTAGGAAACACACTGGTACATTTGCGTGTGTCATCCTGTGATGGGTGTGTTTTGTTTGCGTCGCATGTCACGGCGCAACGCTGCGGGAAGAGCATTCGTGGTCGTGATTTCATTCCTGCTGTGGTAAAGTAAAGCGTTTCAGCTTCAGTTTCTCTGCAGCTGATAGGGCTGTTACGGCAACAACAAAGTCACGTGTTTTGTGGTAACAAGCATCAACGCAACAGTCGAACTCTAAAACATAGGGAATCCGCTGATTGGATAGTAATCGTAATGCATGCTTTCTGTGCAAACCGAACTCCGCCTCCTCGCCACAGCAATGCGCCTGCACAGAACGCACGCATCACGTGATCACCAATCAATCAGTTGATTCCCTATAATTTAGAGTTCGACCGTAAGTTAGCAAAGTCAACGAGCAAAAACCAACAGAACAAAAGCTCACTTCAATGCTAAAATATCCTCGATCCACATAATCGCCGAGGAATAAACGCAGACCTTAAGCATTTTCACTTCCGTTCAGCGGCCATACTCAAGTACGAGAACAACGTGATGAACATTCGTCAGTTCAACTGCTCGCCGCATCCGTACTGGCTGCCCAATTTCATGGACGTCTTCACTTGGTCGTTGCCGTTCGTCGGTGAAAAAGGTCGGTGACGAAATGTTGTTTTGTCGTTTTTTCGTTTGAAGTTTATGGTCTAAAATGGCGGAAAACGGGTTTCCTGAATTACTGACCAAGGTTTCCGATTGGGGGACATATGTGTATTCGTTGTGGTATATGCTCAAAGTTTGAAGGTGAAAAACGCTCCAACAGGGACAGCAAAGTCTTTTTCGAAATGGTTTGCACGTATTCCATCGTATTATTTTCTCTCAATTATTCCAGTGACTGAAATGCTCGTGCACATCTTGAACATTTGCTCTGATGACGAACTGATGCAGGACACGGATGAGACGTTCGAAGGTACGCATGCACAGAAAAAAGTGCAGATTGTTTTTTGAATGGCAGAGTGTATCTTTACAGTCGACTGTTGAAACGCAGTCGCCCGCAGTGCACCGTTTCTACCGTGTCGGTCTCGACACGATCCACGATCTTACTGTAGATGTTGTGCTTAAATGACGGGGAGTCCAGAACTTTTGAGAAAAAGTTTGTGCTGATTGTTCGTTCAAGTGTGTCTTTGCTTACTTGCCGAAAAAAGTCTGCCTTGATTTATCAATGAAATAAATGTCATGCTCGTGTCGAGACCTAATACGGTGGATACCGTACTGTGGGTGCCTGCAGTTTTGCCATTTTTACTGTACCGTCTGTTTGCTTGTCTTTCTTCTGTGTTGTTTCGGTTTTTCTGAATGTTTTTGTTCAGTAGATTTTGTTTGATAATATATCCCCGAACAGGTTTCTAGTTCCAAATAGCGTCCGCATAGTCTGATGATTGGTTGTTTTTTGCTCTTGTGGTTTGTCTCTCTCTACTGACCCCGTTGGCTTCACGTCTTTGAAGGTCGGTATTCTGTATTCGGTAGTTTTTGCGGTCTTTTTAGTGCTCTTGATGAGTTGGTGGTTGCAGTTTGTAATAATTGTAATTTTAGTAATTAGTTGTACATTTGAGTTAGCCATCCAGGTGAAAATGCAAGGTAGATTTTTTGCAAAAATAGTGTTGTCCGGAGTGAAACAGGGAAAATTTTTCAGTAGGTTAAAAACGCCGTCTCTGCTCATGTGACGAAAAACCCGACAGAAACACAACTCCAACTTTGTGTGTGTGTCTTGCGGTTTTATGTCCACAAAAAATGTATCCGTGTTCAACTGCATGTTGCCGCAATGCCAGTATTCCGTTTTTTCACAGAAGTTCTCAACCAAGCAGTCAGTCAGAAATGAACAAAGACTTCTATACTTTTTGTGTCAATTTTCAGAAAAAAATTGAATTCCGTTTTGAAACGTGTAAATTTAAAATTGTTTTTTGCATTTGAAAAAAACTGTCGCTGACTGATTGTTCGCTGCAGTCAAATAACGAGCCTCTGCACTCGTGTATCTACCGTAGTTGGTTGGTCTCAACGTGATCTCACTGCACATGTTCTCGATAGTCAGACCAGTTTATTCTAGTGTGAAAAAAAATTAGAATGAATGAAGTCTTATCTGATTATCTTCCCGGACGATCAGGGACGTGTGCAGTAAGATCGTCTCGAGACCGCGTCTGAGTACGGTAGACATTGTACTCTACGTATCCAGAGTCGTGGAAATTTGACTAAGCACCAGATTCGTGGCGATCAACGCAATATGTCACTCTTTGTGCTTTCTTTGACGGCGACAAACGCCATTGGTGTAGCACGGATCAGGCAACAAGATGAGCCAACAATTCAAATCCGTCCATTGTCTTCTACCACAAACACCCACTCTCACAGTGTCTTGTTGTCTTTTGTAAACTGTCTGCTGTTGTTGTTCGCAGCGAAATTCTCCGTGGGTGTCAAAAGGACGGACGCAGAAAAAAAGGACGAGAAAGTAACGGACGTTGTGGATGCGAAAAGAAGTCATTTGATTGGCTGCATTTGAATGGTAAAGTCGCAGTCTGTAGACGTTAAGGCCCGTTCATACTGACGTACGTCAGAGGCACGTCTCCATGAACGGCAGTATGCCTGACGTGACGTGCCGTGCCGTACACGCATACGTCAGTGTGCACGGGCCTTCACACTCTGAGATAAACACGACACTGATGCACATGCACACAATACATGAAGTTCGCTGTTTGCGGTTTCGCCAGGTAGACGCATACCGCGGTGTCCCCTGGCTCGTCAGTGCGACGGACACCAGGCAGAACTGCCGAAGTTGTTTTACCACAGACAGATCTTATAGTCTGGCTAAAACATCAGACATCAGTCAAAGACATGCGATATTGCACTAGCGCGCATCTCAACGTGTGTGTGCGTGTGCCTGTGTGTTTGGTGGTTGGTGTACAGCAGCATCACTGTGCCATAAAACGAGTCTAACGACTGCGACTTTAACTCCGCTCACACTCAACAGTGTTGGTCTGCAAAACAGCGTCGCTCCATAAAGTTATCGAATATTTCGCATCACAACGTTGAAATGTGTACTGTTTTGTTCTGGACTCAAACTCAAAGCACACACAAAACACGGGGCTCCTTGTTCCGTTCATTCCGTAGCCAGTTATCGTAGTCTCTCTCACTCTCTCCACTGTAAAGCTTCTTTTCACTATCTGTTCGTTCATGAGCTAATGGGGTCCATGGATTGGAACCTGTCATATGTTAAAAAGTACAGTCAATTCAAATTCGCACACAAACTACACGAGAAATTTCAAACTGCAGTTTGTGCGGGAATTTGGAACTGTTTTCAACGTCTGACATGTTCCAGTCAACATGTCTGGTTCTCCTCTTCGCTGAAAGTTTTCTTAAAAAATCAAACCAAGGCGTCGGTTTTTTTTACTTTTTTACAATTTGAGCAACGAATGAAAGGCGTGTTTTCAATTTTTCGTTCACTTTTAGACGGTACACAGGGTAAGTAGATGAAGGATATTTGGAAGCAATAAACAGTGTTGCATGTTGCTGTGTGCTGTGACGTGCTGTGCCGTGCAGTTTGTGGCATTCGCATTGCCAGCCGTGAACGTGTTTGTGAAGCGGCATTCATGAAAATGTATTTAGTGACGCACCGGCACAACTACGTTTTAAAATAGCTACGCTTTACTAAATAGTGCATCATGAATGCCCCTTCACGTTGTGTGTGTGTATAGCTTGCACGCAGAAGTGACGTTATAAGATCTAAATGTGTTGTCATAATATGCAGAAATGACGTCATAATACCTACGCATTTCTGGCTGCTGTTTTGTTGTTGTGCTTGGTTTTGTTTTCTTTTTTTGTTTCGTTAGCACTTTTCTGCTTGAACCTTTTTCGTCCTCCGTTCGTTTTTTATCAATGTTTTTATTTTCCTTTTTCAGTTTGTACTCAATGTTGTCAATGTTTCATCGAGTTACAAAATTTTCACGATTTTTCCTTCCACGTTTCAATCACTTCTTTCACAAGCTTTCCCTAGCCATGTCTTGAGATGTTGTGCTTTCATGTTGTCTTTGCTTTCCGTTATAACAGTTTTTTCATTCTTTCATAACTCCCAGTTGAAATAATGTTTACATTTTTGGGCTCAACAGAACGCATATGTTTGCACCAACCTCAACCCATAACAAACCCATTTTTGTTACATTGAGCAGATGCAGACAATTGCAGTGTCTACCTTTTTAGAAAATAAACCCTACCCTAAAAACCCCTAAATACCTAGCGTCAAATCGGATCATGTAGGAAACTGTTCTCACACTCCCACCTTTTCCCTTTCATGCAGATGCAGCTTCATTATTCATATTATTATTATTGTTATTATTATTATTATTATTCAGCCTGATTATGATTGAAATTCTGCATTGTTTTTTTTTTGTGCCCGATTTCATTCATCGGTCTTAAAACAACAGCTAACTTCTGTTCCTATCGCTTTTCGAAAGCTATCCATCTGTTGTTATTTTTTGTATCAATGTGTGTGTGTGTGTGCTGTGACTTGGTGTGTGCGTGGTTTGTTTTCGGTGAAGCTCCATTCACATATTACCAGCGATTGGTCAAATCAGCGACCGCAACGACTGTGGTGTGTCCAATTGCTAATCAAACTGATTGAATGCCAGTATGAATGAACGCCGCCGGTAAAGTTAGAAAAGTTCTTGAAAGCTCGAGCGGGATTCGAACCTAGGTCTCTGGTATTTCGGACCACTTGACCACAGCGAACCAAATAAACCAAAGGGGGTCTGCCGTGCTCGCTTTGCTTTTTGACAGCTAACAGCTTTGCTCGCTGACAGTTACGTCAACACCGCTTGATTGGTGGAGCATTGATTATTCAACTGCAGCATTTAGGGAGTCAAAAGTGAGATAGGCGCCAAAGATAGACGGGCCACGGTAGTCAAGTGGTCCAAGGCTGGGTCTGGGAAGAACGCAGACGTGGGTTCGAATCCCATTCGAAGTTTCAAAAGTCTATTTCCGATGATTCCGGGTTGCCTTCATTTCGAAAAAAAATACAAACACGCGTTCATTGACGTTGTTGTTGTTGTTGCGGTCGCTGAAACAAAGTCGCCGTAACTTGTGAACGGAGTTTTTTTTCACGAAAAACATTTTTTCTGTGATTAGGGTAAAAAGCAATTTTTTTGCTGCAGCGAGCTGGTTGGTGGCAGAAAAAATGAACTGCTGTGGTGTGGTTTTCCATAAGTTTTTGTTCAATTCGAGACTTTCAATTGCTGTGAAGCCGTTTTCAAAGGTCACGAACCAGAACAGGAAAACGAAGGTTTTTACAGCAGTTTTTCTCGGTGTCATTTTTAAGTTTCGGTGGCTTACTTTAAGAAACGTAAAAATGGTTTTATTTACGTCCAGAAAAGCAAACATGCAAGCGTTGTGTGTGCAGTGTGAATATAGTTTTCTGTGAATTGTGTGCAATTATTGGTAAATTAAGCCAATTATGAAATGCTTGCGGTAATTCGGAAAAACGTCGAAAAACGACTTTTAAATTATTCTTCAGGAGGCATACCGTCAGCGCGAAAAGAGGTCATTCGCACAAAGATTCGCGCTATCGGCAAAATGGCCCGTGTCTTCTCTGTGCTCAGGTACGCGGTGCTGGTTTTGACTTGGGCCAATTTGATCAGGGGCTTTTTCGTCATTTTTGACGTATTTGGCAGATTGTGAGGCTCACTGAGGGGGGGGGGGACTGAAATACTGAGCAAGTTGAGGCAGCCTGGAGATTGAGACTTTCGCTCATTTCGACTGGAACAGTGTGCTCTGCCGAAAGCTAAAGACGCACTTGTTTTCATTTTGTCCCCGTTTGCAGTTTTATCCTCATTTTTTGATAACCCTTCAAGTCGTTGAGCGAAAAACACCGTTTTTTTGAATAACAATTGCATGCTGTATGAATAATGCTGCTAAAAGTCCTTGTCGAACAAAAACGGTATTTGTCACCGCTGTGAACTGTTGCGCAACAACAAGCGCGCACGCTGCCGCACGCGCAATCAACAGAATGTCGCATGTGTGTGTGCCAGTGTGTTTGTTTGTAAGCTGTGTGCAACATTGCACAAGTGCATGGTCTTCAGACAAGGACTAAAGAAACAACAGCGCTGCTTTTGCAGTTCAGTATAGGGTTAGGGGCTTTGAAAAAAAAAAATTTTTTTTTATTTTTTTTTTCGTTTTTTTTTTTTTAAAAAAATTTGGATTTTTTTTTCAAACTTAAAAAAAAAATTTGAAAAATTTTTCTTCTACTTTGCTCTGAAAATTCGATTTATGGCATAATTTTTTGAAAGTTCAAACCAAATTTTCTTCCCAACTTCTTTGTGTGCTTAGGTACATGTCATTATTTGGTCATTTTGACCGACGTACTCCATGTTTTTCGATTTGGATGACTTCTAGAGTCAATTTTTAGCGTTGAAATGACTTAACTGAATTGAAATATCGTTTCAGAAATCGTTTTCTTGCAACTTAGAACATGTTTTTTCAGTCGGTAGGCCATGAGATGAACATGATATTTTGTTGATTGGCGTATGTTATAGGTCTACAATGGAGTTGTGCGATATATTGTTAAACAATTGGAGCGGAGATGTTGGTTTATACCACATCACACGACCGTTTTTCAGATACCCGATAACATGGCCACATGTTAAAACTTGCGTGCTGAGCTAAACTAACGTGTTAAACTTGCGTCTGTCAGTTGCCCGCAACGTGATCGCGAAATCATGGTACGTGTTTTCGATACGATGATTTGAAGAGTGGGCTCTCGCCATGTGGCAGATAGCATAGCTGGTTGAACCTGAAAGTAAGTGTCTTGGGGGGGGGGGGCGACCGGGTCGACAGGGGTTGCCGACTTAGCTACAGCAAACAGGAATTTTTGAACACAGTCAAATTTTGGTAATTTTCTGAAGAGGAACAACTAAGAACGGTTCAATATTCAAGTACACGTCGAAAATTGTCCTGTTTTACTGTTGAAAATGCAACTTTCCCTCTATGAAATGGACATAATTTCAATAAAACACGATTTTCGCTCTTATAGTTTTCCGGATCGTTCTGAAAATAGTCTAGATGAACTCAGCTCGACGAGACGCTTCGAACAAACCTAACTTGTAAAAAAAAATTTTTTTTTTTTTTAAAAAAAATTTTTTTTAATTTAAAAAAAAAATCCGGATTTTTTTTTCCCCTAACCCTAGTTCAGTAGCCAAACCGATTGATGACTTGAGTACAATTCCAGAAGAGAGAACGAAAACAAGTTTTTCTGTTTTTTATTGCCGTTACACCACCCGAGTAACGTTTTGTTTCTGCAGAGAAGAGAACGAATCGGTCGTGCAATTGAAGGGACTGACGCCGGGCGGACTGTTGCCGTTTGGCGCGCTCTCCGAAGGCAGACGCTCCTTGCAGGACGGTCGGTCGCGTTTGCCCCGGCAGTGCAGTGTTCCACCAGTTTTTCGATGTTTCAGTTTCAGATTTAGGCGGACAACCAACGGAATCGAACTGGCCACCACTTTCCCCACACACACACACGCATTTACAATTTGCCCATTTACAGTCAAATGTGTCGTCGTGCCGTTTTTCTGGGCACCAGGAGTCGACACGGCCTCTGGCGCTTTTCTGGTCTCGAAACGATCTTGTTGCGAAACTTCATTGGTCTCGGTTGTCGGGATTTTTTTGGAGAACTTGGTCGCATCAATTCGTGGAAATTTCTGCCCATTTTCCCATGCACTTCTCTGACGATGACGTGGGTTGCTTGCAATAAGATCGTGTCGAGACCTGGTACCATAAATCGTTCTCTCCTGATGCTCAGGGCTCTGAACATTGATCGGCCCGCATACCCAACGTGTGGCCTGAACTCTCATTTGATGCTTTTTCCATGGTGCGTCGCTAAATTAACACGATTAACTTTATGAAAACCGCATGTGTTGTGTGAAGTGGACTTGTGAATTTGTGCAGACTGTGCCGTTTCGTGGAACGAAACTGAATGCTGTGATTTTGTAACGAAACTGATCGATTTGTTTGTGTTTGGCTGATTCTGAGTGCAGTTCGTTAACAAGCCTGAGCTTTTTGTTTTTTTTTAATGGGCTAACGACTTGTTAAGGCTGCTATGTATGTGGACTTGTAATACTGTTGTTATTTACTGCTTTGGAATGTTAAACCGTGTGAACGAACTGATGTCACAGATTCGTTCTGCTTTATGCCCAGCCGAACTGAGTGAATTTAGTGAAAACGTCAACAATTAGGTACACATAAGAATCTTTTTTGAGAAATTTTTGCAAGCGAGAGATGAAAAACGTTTAGTAGAAAAAAGGGAGTATCGGTACTCACCTGAAAAATCGTAATTTTAATATTAAGTGCCACCCAATATGCAGGGTGGGCCAGAAATGTGGCCACCTTTTGTTTGCCAAAACTCTTCAACCGCTTTACCAATTTTGCTGAAATTTGAAACTCACATGCTTAAGGGTTTAACTTAGACCTGTGCAAAATCGCAGCAATTTCAGCTTAATCGAACAAAAAGGGCTTTTGAATGAAAAAATTCAGAAAATAAAAACTTGGTTTTTGTAGTCTTTGCAGTAGGCAAAACCAAAAATCGCTGGATTCGAATTATAAATATTAAAATTTGTGTTTCAAACAAAGAAACAACTAATTTTTCATTGGATAGGTTTTTTATTGAGAGTAAAACATACGTCACTGAACGCACAAACTTCCTTCAGTTCAACAGCAACTTTTTTGCGTTTTATATTTTAGTTGTGACATAATTGGCGTCTAAATAAAGATTCAAAACAATTGGAAATGTGAGTTCAGCTAGCTATTAATCCAAAATTGCGATTGTTCCGTGAGAGAAACGAAGAATATGACAGAAACGGGTCGTGGTTGGAAAAACAAAAAACACGTTGTCAATCTAACCTTAGCACCATGTTACCAACCATTTTCTGACAACAATAAACCAAACCGATACTTAATAACAATGATGAAGACAATATGTAAAAATGGTGTTCCGAACTATCAGATATTTCCGACAAAAAATTGCCTAGGTCGGTTTTTTAAGAAGCTTAGTTTTTAAAAAAAGTGTAAACCAGTTTTTTTAATTTTGTTCCGCTAAACACGTAGATTTTGGTTTATTGACGTGAATTTTTTTATAGTTTTAAGTTGGACCCTTGGGTATGTAAGCTACAAATTCCAGCAGATTTGGCGAAGCAGCTGAAACGTTATCGGCAATTAAAAAAGTGTCCCACTACTTCTGGCTCACCCTGTACACACAGGCACGAAAGTGAAACAGTGGTGCAACTGAAAGGACTGACACCTGGTGGCAAACTGCCCGTGGGTGTACTACAGGGTGGCTCTTCTTCACTAAGATCTTGTGAGTTTTATGTTTATCGTTAATTTCCGCGGAAAAGGTAAACCGTTAATGATATTTTGAAATTGTGGTTTATGGGATTCCTTGGTGGTACGATAAAAGATGACCGATCCAATTCCATGGTATTCAAAACGCATATACCGTAAAGTCTTGCATATAAGGTTCCTCCCACTTATAAGACCCCCACCCAAAAGTGGGCGGAGTGTCACACGGCGGGAAACCAAAAAATTCAAAATTTTGACTTGGTCAAAATCCCACTCCGTTTATAAGGCCCGGAATCCCCAATGTTCGTTTTATAAGACCTCCTCCCACTTATAAGGTTGTAAAACGAAATTCCACTTTTTTCAGAAATTTTTGATTTTCAAAATTATATAAGGAGACCTTATATGCAAGACTTTACGGTAAGTCTGTCTAAGATTTTAGCCGTTTTTAGCCAAATGTTGGACAGTTTCGAACTCCAACACACCTTAGCAAAGAGGTACAATGTGTGTTACGGTTGTGTGTGTTTTTTTCGATCATGTACTGTTGGAGCAGAAAAAAGGCAAGGTTTTCACACCAGGGTATTAAAATTTTGAACGTGTGTGTGGTGTGCCAGTTCGATTCGTGCTATCTGAGAATCACTCAATACTGCTTCATGAATGCCGCTTGAATATTTAGAAATGCTCAGGTTATATTTGAAAAAAAAAACAACTCTGCAGCTCTGGAAGGCTTCGACAAGAATGGTGAGATTCGCTCGTTCGACGACGCCCGTCGTCTCGACATGATCAACGAACGCGCGCCGGCGACCATGCAACGCGAGATCGAACAGCACAATGTAAGAGACAGGGTTGTTTTTGACGCAAAATCTTGCGTCAATGACAAAAAATAATTTGGGCTGACGCAAAAAATTGGTCATTTGCGTCGGCCTTTGCGTCAGCTGACGCAAACAAATTTCGAGGACTTCATAAGACCATTTTTGGGTTATTTATGCACTGATTTAAAAAAAAATTCCGCGCCTTCGGCGCAGACCTCGGACTGCTTACTGTTTTAAACAAGCTTGTGACAGATTTAAACAAACATACATACTTCACTATCAGTTGTTCGGGCAGTAAATTAAAAAAAAAAACATGTGAAACACATTGCAGTATATGGCTCTTTTACGCTCTGTAGGGTTGCGTCACTAATTTTCAAACTTGCTGATCGGGTTTGAGGTGGTAGGAGGAGTTTATAAAAAATACCGTATTACCTCTATTAAACCCCCCCCCCCAAAATTAAACCCCCCCCCCCAAAAATAAACCCCCACCCCCTCGACAAGTTTCCAAATAAACCCCCCCCCCCAAAAAATAAACCCCCATGGGGGTTTATTAGAAACCTGTTTGAAACACATACCTAGCGAATTCAGTGGCTGAATGCAGTGACATTGGTGAAATTGTGCTACCAAAGGCCCCAAAGGGATGAGTTGGCGGTAATTTCATTACAAAAGGCTGTTACCAAAGGAAATCTCTGTGAAAAGTAGAAGTTTCTGCGACTTCCTTCCTGCCATGGAAGGTATTTTTGCCATTTTGCCCACCCCTAAAAATGGTTTCCAAATAACCCCCCCCCAAAAATAATCCCCCCCCCCAAAAATAAACCCCCACCCCCAGAAGTCGCTGAAGAAATAAACCCCCATGGGGGGTTAATAGAGGTAATACGGTATACAACAATTTTCTGTTTTTATAACTGAAAAGTATTATCAATTTTTTAGGTTCTGAGACTGAATGCGTGTGCAGACATGGAAAGGAAACTAGTTTCAAGCCTTATGTAGCAATTCAAAGTCGCCTAAGTGACTCTGCCCTATGTAGGGGACTCGCATCACTTAACCAATTTTGAATTCGCGCGTCCTGCATGAAACTGTTTACCTGTCTATGCGCGCATTGAGTTGCGGGACCAAAATGAAAGATCATACCTGGAAAAAACAACAAAACTCCGCAAAAACTTTCAGGCTGAACTGCGTTCGAGTTCACCAAAAGCAGCCGGCGGCTCCTCGTCGCGCTACTGATTCGGGTGGCAACAATCTGTCAGCATCAGTATCAGCACCTCTTCTCTCTTTCTCTCTCTGTCATGCGTTTCATCTTCATTCGTCGTCAACGTCGTCCTACGGTCTATTTGTGTTCGCCAACTGTGTGCCACAATCAAATCCAACGTTGCAAACCGTAAACGGAATAATCGAAACACTTCGAGTCGTCGTGGTAGCCGCGAAAAGCGAATGATTCGCGTGGATATTATTTGTGCCGTGTGTGATGGGAATACGCACTTAAACGCAACGTCACTAACTGGTCGCGCGCAGACTTGATCCGCTCCGCTCGCTCGAACAGAAAACAGTTCGCTTTTTTGTCGTCGTCAACGCCCGAATCAACCAACCAATTCATCGAGATGATTTCAGTCCACCAGATTTTCAATGTGCCCCTGTAACGCCATCGTTATGTCCAACAATATGACTCGGCAGTTTGTCGCAATGATGAACCTTGTATAAATATTATTTCAAAATTTAGCAGCAGTGAAATCATGGGTAAAAGTGCATAGTGGCCAACGTGCATAGTGGCCATGAAAAATGCCTAGCTATAGTGTCCAAAACATATGCCAAAGTGGCCACGACATATAGCAGAGTGGCCAATGCCTATGGACAAGTGTCCAATAGCTATAACATAGTGGCCAATAGACATGCATAGTGGCCAATACAGGGTTTTAAATAATGCTGTTACAGGGTGATCCAGAAGTTATGATTTTTGAACTTTGTTGTTATTTCTGGCACATTCAAGTGACAAACTGTTGCTTGAATGTGTTGCAAATCATTTCATGTTTGTTTAATGGTTTGTTCAGTTTTGTGATCAACAACAAAGGCAAATTGTGCAAAATACCGGCTTCTTCGGTATCTATTTGTGTGCTTTAGTTCACCATTTGCATTTGCTTGTATAAGTGCTGCTGTCAAACGTCACATTGGTTTGACCGCATCTTGTCAGTAACTTGCAGCGGTTATCGATCTCCCTTGATTCAAAAATTACAATTGTATGAATCACATAATACAAAAACTCGCCAACGTAGAGCCGGTATTTTGCACAATTTGCCTTTGTTGTTGATCTCAAAACTGAACAAACCTAAGGACAAACATGAAATGATTTCTAACTACATTCAAGCAATGATTTTGTCACTTGAATGTGCCAGAAATAACAAACAAAGTTCAAAAATCATAACTTCTGGATCACCCTGTAACAGCATTATTTAAAACCCTGTATTGGCCACTATGCATGTCTATTGGCCACTATGTTATAGCTATTGGACACTTGTCCATAGGCATTGGCCACTCTGCTATATGTCGTGGCCACTTTGGCATATGTTTTGGACACTATAGCTAGGCATTTTCATGGCCACTATGCACGT
>JASANC010003104.1:0-25542 GCA_030248135.1 Theristus sp. LFF4_11
AGTAGCTGTTCTAATGACCTGATCCATTGGTGATCGTCATATAGTAATGTGTTTTTCTGGCAATCGAAAAAACTTTCCTGGTGGTGTTTTTTCCATACGAAAGTCGATTTCGCTGGCGGAATGATGATAATAAAATTTGTTGCAAATGTTTTGCAAGAAATATTAAAAAATTTTCTCCCGAGACATATGCCCATGTCATGTCAGCTAAAAAAACAATCATTAGATTGATAGCTAGTATGCTAGTATGGCATTTCAGCTAATGCGTGGCCTGTGTAAGCTACAGTGTGGATTTTATGTATTGCGTGGAGCTAATTCATTTGTTCGGTGGTTCGCAGATTATCATGTTTTCTGTCAATAAATAATGTTTGGCTTTTGCGCAATGTGTGTGTTCATAATTACCTAATCTGTATTGCTGTTGTTATTATAATAACAGAGCTCCATCACGTTGGAATGGAAAAGTTTGTGATTGGTGGCATTTGTAATAGCAGCCAATCAGGTTGTTTGTTGTGCTCTGTTCATTTCAGTTTATAAAATACGAAATTCTCTGTTTGACGATTTCCATATCCTCGCGCAATGCAGTCGCCGTTGTTCAGTACCTGTTGTAGAATAAAACTTGAACTTGAACTTGAACTTTTTATCAAAGGTGATAATTGGAAAGCCGCGCAATTCAAAGGAGCCATAATTTTTTCCATCCGGTGCAGTGTTGTATGAGCGATAACATTCAAATTAGATTTTTTCTTTGTCTCTCTTCAGCACAGTCTCATTTAGATTGGAAAAATGAACAACATGAAAGGCACCCAGAGACATCGGGTAGCCGAACTGTTTTGCGTTCTCTGATCGATTATTATTCATTGTCGATGCCACTCCCTTTTTGTCGAATGTTTACATGTGAAGGACATATTAGTATGATATTTTTGTATTCATGGCAAGAGGCACCGAAATTGGTGGCGCCTAAATTAAGCTTTGCAATTTGAATTTCAGTTTTCACCTGAATAGCTGGTAGCTTGCGTAATTTTGATTTTTTGCGTTTCTGTTTTTGTCGTGTTTCGTTGTGTTTGACCTTAAAAAGCGTTCAAACTTTTTTTGAGTTTCATTCATTGTTGTAAGTTGTACTCAGTGCCTTGCTTTGTTTGATGTGCCTTTCAGTGGTGATGTTTTTCTGTGGTTCCAATGGCATAAATGTTTTTTTTTTCAATGCCAGTACCAACCAACCAACCCAATGGTCCCATATGCCACCATACACATTCGGTGTGTTTGTGTTCTCATTTGCATCGCGTGGTTCTATCAGTTTTTGGTCGCTCAAAAAAGCCACTTTCGAAGTGTTCAATTCACATTTACGTAAAAGAAAAAAAGACTGTCGTCAAGCTTGGTGGCATTGGGTATGTTTTATATAATTTTTTGCAGGCTTAGTTCCGTCGTGTGTTCGTTTCCTGCGGCTTTATGATCTATCTTATTTTTTCTCTTGTTAAAATGTCTATGTACGCTATTCACTTATGTTTTTAGTCTGATGTTGCCCAGGCGCAAACAAACACGCAGACACCAATGCCATGTTAGTGCAGGGAGTCAATCCGAAAAACAAGTTTTCACAGGAATCTCCTATTCTGAGCTAAGAAACACTCTAAATCCGCAAACAAAATGCTCAAATATTCATTGCGAAACGAAACCACCACTACAAGAACATCTAAAGCGGCATTCATGAAGCCGTATACAGTGACGGCGAAGCTCTGTTGTAATACAGCTACGCAGTCACTAAATGCTGCTTCATGAACGCCCCGCCCCACCCAATCACCGACTAAATGTCCTCCACCATGGCGATGAGCGCCCAAGTTGCGTTGCACAGCGGCGAATGGGCGTTGGACAAACTACAATCGTTGTGTGACTCTGTCATTCGCTCTGAAACGTCCGACTGGGATTTGACCGAGTTCCACCGAGTCTTCTCAGCGTTATCGAAATGCAAGGTGCTACGCGATGGCGTATTGGTGTTGAAATGGGAAATGGAGCAGTGGATTTTCAACGACCATTGATTTTCACGTTGTTTTTGCCTGTGGCCAACGCAATCTGTGGTCCAGTTTGACTTACCGAACGAAAACAACAGCAGTTCTGCGGTGTCCAATATTGTTGCTCAGGGTGCTGATTGGCTGTCGAATGTTGGTTAGACCAATCAGCACGGCCGTGTTTCAAATGCAGCCAATCAGGTGTCCAGGTCGTGGCTCGATTCAGCCGCCACTTGTACGAACATGCATTGCGCAAGTAACTGAGTAAAGGCCCGTTTTTCCTGCCGTTTGCAGACGTCAGGTATCCGTATCACTCAAACGCAACTTGCCTTGCAGCCAATCGAAACCATTGAACTCAGTCTGCTTACCAGCAGCCACTTTTGCGAATGCGTGTTCTCTTTGTTGCAGGTTGACAAAGTGCAGTTGCTTGATCGTTTCGCCGCCCGCACGTGTCGTCCCACGGTAGGCACACTCTACATCACCACAACACACATGATCTTCGTCGCAGAGGCGTCCGCGAACGAGATCTGGGTTGGTGGTTTGGTGTGGTTTTGTTCGCAGATGACGAAATCGCTGCGTTGAACAGAAGTGGCATGCACGGCAGGTTGCCGGATGTGCTTCGAAAAAGTTCCATTCAGCTTTAGCACCGCGGGCAAGTGTAGATACCGCAGGCCAGCGAAGGGAATGAATACAAATGCGTGACACGCCACCCAAGTACAGTGGAACTCTGAATTCTAGGCAATCAGCTGATTGGTTGGTTGGTGATCACGTGATGCATACGTTCTGTGCGGGACAGTCTCCGCCCCGCAGCATGCGTCACACGTGATCACCAATCAATCAGTTGATTGCCTGTAATGTCGCGTTCGCATGTACACACTGGTGCTTGTAATTGCCAATGTTGACTTTGCACGTCAGGTGTTGCACAACCAAATCGCCTCAGTGGAACGTGGCCCCATCTCAGTGACCGGGTGCACGCTCACGGTTCGATGTAAACATTTTCTGGTGCTTTCGTTCATGCTCAACCGAGACAAGGAGTGCCAGGATGCGTTCGAGTCGCTGCTGCAGCTCAGTCAACCCGGTTGGTCTGTTTGTTTGGGCCTCTGTCATCACGCATTAGAGGGTGTAGCCGTGTGGATGGTGTCTGTCTCATGTAGGCAGAATCTGCCAAAAATCACGCAGAATTTGCCAGTTTTTCTGCACTGTTATAACACAACAAAGCGAGTGCTCAGGTTCTTCCGCCAATTTCAGTGAAAATCGAAGACCTGTACGCGTTCAGTTACGTGCCCGCAACGAGCAAAAAGAAACACGCGCACGCCGTCGCCACGAAGAATCCAGTGCGCAATGACGGCTGGGATTTCGACATTCGCGACGAGTACACCCGAATGGGACTGCCAAACGACAATTGGACTGTGACGAACTTCAATGCGAATTACCAGGTTGCTCTTGAAGCAACCCAGCCTTGATTGAGTGGCTTCACCGTTCCACCAACCTGCGCACCACTTTGCGACTGTCATGTTACTCGACTTACTCATCCCAAATCACAGCGTTGTCTTACCAAACTATAATTAATAACTGGTTTCAAAGTTTTAATGCAGTTTCATTTTTCCAATTTCTCCGCCTTCCCTTCAGTACTGTGACACATATCCGGAGCACCTGGTTGTGCCGACGAGTGCCACGACGCAGATGCTGATTGGCTCGTGCAGTTTCCGCAGTCGAGGCCGTCTGCCCGTGCTCAGCTATTTCCATCGCGCTTCCAATGTGACGGTTTTTTGTTTTTGTTTGATTGGTTTTTTTAATTATTTTACTTGCAGAGAAAAATATGGTACTGAACGACAGTTTTTGCTTTGTGAGCTGCGGACTGACACTGCGAGTGCTGGACACTGTTTTTGCGGTTTCGCCTGGTAAGCGAAGACCGCGGCGACCCCGGGCTCGTCAGTTCGACAAGTCGCCAGACTGTGCGCCAAGGGGTGGTAATGGCAGCACGAAACATCAGCCAGCTATCGTTTTTAACAAAAACAGTGCTACACTCGCGGTGTCAGCGAGCCCGTCACTGCACAAAGCAAACAAATAAACAATGTGATTGTCCCTCTATCCATTTTATTTCGCTAAAAGCAAGAAACTCCGATAAAACTGTACGAACAGCATGTAGTGCGGAGACGAGACCCATTTTGATATAGTGACGTGCGAAGACGTGGTCGAAACTGAAGTGACTTTGCACAAAGGCTTACATATAAAATTGATTCTTGATTCAAAGCCGAACCGGTTTCACCGACGATTCCAGGCGAGCATTTGCCGGTGCAGCCAGCCACTGGCCGGCTTCAGCGCGCGCTGCGTCGAGGACGAGTCGCTGATGGAGCAGATCAGGAAGGCGAACCCGGACTGCAACGTGCTCTACTTGATTGACACCAGACCGAGGGTGTGTGGTGCATGTGATCGCTTTCAGTTGTTATCAATTTTTTTTAAGTTCTGCGACTCAGTGCGTGTGCAGACGTAGAAAGGAAACTAGTTTCAATCTTTATGTGGCAATTCAAAGTCACCCAAGTGACTCGGCCCTATGTGGGGGACTCGGACCACTTTGCCAATTATGAATTCCCGCGTCATCCATGAAACTGTTCACCTATCTATGCGCGCATTGAGTTGCGGGACCAAAATAAAAGATCATCTAATTCCCACGATTTGTTTTTCTATGCTCTCAGCTGAACGCCATGTTCAACAAAGCGGCCGGCAAAGGCTTCGAAAACGAGCGCAACTACGTGAACGCACGCTTTCACTTCTTCAACATTGAGAACATCCACGTGATGCGCGGCAGTCTGCAGAAATTGACCGAGGGTCCGTGGGTCCTGAGGGGTCTTTATTTATTTGGGGAGGGGTTATTTGTTCTCATGCCCAACCACGATTGATAGTGCATATTGTGGATAATTGAATTGTGTTTGAATTGATTTTGGGTGTTTTTTATTGTGATTTATTTGGGTGTTTGTTCTCTGAATGTTTGCAACAGTCAATCCGCCTACATCCAGGAAAAGCTTCTGGTTGTGTTCAATTTATTGTTCTTTCCCACGCTGCGTAAAGGCCCGTTTAGCCGTCCGGACGTTGACGCACGTCGCCGTACAGACAGACACGGACGCATAAATGATGACGTGAGATGAAGTGACGTGCCGGATGGTTTTAGAATTTTTGCACGTTTAAGCGATGTTGTGCAATCAGATTGACTGACCTTGGTGACAGCTTTGTTGCAGCCAATCAGTGCAATCTTGCCTGTATCATTTTGAAATTGAATCATTGTTTCGTATAGTCGAACTCAACATAACAGACGGCGCTTGCGACGGAGGCTTGCACCCCCACCACTGCGCCCAATTGTTGCCAACGACGCAGCGTCCACACCCGACCGAGCCCGCTCGATCGGCCAAATTGCGTCACTAGCTTTCCCATCTGTTGTTCAACACCGCTTCGGTTGGGGCATGAACAACAACAACAACTGCGCCCAACTCACCCATTTTCCGTTGCAGTGGCGCAGAAGCCGACGACGACGCACGCGTTCATGAACGGCCTCGAGCAGTCCGGCTGGCTGCGGCACGTGCGTCTGATCATGGAGGCGAGTCGTTTCCTGGCCGACTCGGTGCTGCAAGGCGTCAGCTGCGTTGTGCACTGCTCCGATGGGTGGGACCGCACGGCGCAGACGGTCGCCTTGGCGCAGTTGATGCTCGAGCCGTACTACAGGACGATCGCTGGATTCCAGGTGCACGGGCACGCGCTGGTTGATTGATTGATTTGTTTCAGGGCTCAGTGGAATGTGCATGGGCACTACCGATATCTTTGGTGATTGCAATGCGAATGAAGGACGGATTTGCGATTGATTGATTGATTGATTGATTGATTGACACTTGATTGATTGGTTTATTCGACACATTGTAAATGTCAGGCATATGCGCAAGAAAAGCCATGATTGAGCGCCTTTGCTGAGGACTTGAGGAGTCTGTCGTTGCACTACGAATGCTCGTTTAAGCCGCTTTTTTTCGGAGGAGAAACACAAAAGTACAGTTTCTAACTCTATAAAATAACCAACTAGCTGATTGGCTGGTTGGTGCACGCATTCTGTGCGTGAATTGCTGTGGAGACGGAGTTCGGTTCGCATGGAATCCATGCATCACAGGCACGGGTGTTTATTTGCAGCATCACCAGTCCGACCTATACAAATCGCGGTCTCATTTGCAGACGTTGATCGAGAAGGACTGGCTTGCGTTTGGGCACAAGTTCAGCGACCGCTGCGGTCACACGGGCGCCAGTCGCTGTGCTGCCGACGACACGAACAGCAGCTACACGGCTAAACTGGCTGCAGCGAGCAGTGGATCCAATGCAGCCAAAGAGGTCGGTGGTGAACGTGCGCACAGTGGAATTGATGGTAACACACCAGCAAATGGCGATTGAAAGTGGTTGGAACGGCTGTGTGTGCACTTTAGTTGAACATGGGCATTGAGTATGATGTTGTGCTCACAGACAAACTCACCGGCGCAAATGCACTGTCGTTCGTGTAAGACCAGTTGTGTTTGTATGTAACGGTGCAACATTGGACATTCGATCAGAATACTAGAACTTGAAGTCATGTGCTGAGAACCAGTGAATACCAACGTCGCTTCCTTCCTCGTGTCCAGTTCACCCCTGATTCTGCAGATCTCGCCCGTGTTCACGCAGTTCCTTGACTGCTGCTGGCAGTTGACACAGCAGTTTCCGTTTGCGTTCGAATTCAACGAGCTCTACCTGGTCGAGCTGCACGACCACGCGCACGCATGTCAGTTCGGCACGTTCCTCGGTGCGCTCGCAGGTTTTTTGTCGCTTTTTGCTTTCGACGATTATGCCAACTGAGTCAATTGCTAATACTGTGATCTCACGGGGTACGATATGTAGCGCACTTGGTCTCGACACGACCTTGCTGCTGCAGATGTTGCTTGCCTGACAGCAAAAAAACATTCATGGAAGCAAGCAAAACTCAATTATAGATAGTTCCATATCACTTGCCAACCATTTTTCTTGACGCAAACGAACGTGCAACCAGACTGTTGTCGAGTTCGAGTGACACCGAAATCGGGTAAACACCGTCGTCAGTACAAGGATTAGCGCTTGGTTCAAACAAAGAAACCGCAAAAACGTTGCGTGTCGTTGTTGCCCATAAATGCGCCGCACATTGCGTGTCTGCAGCTGATTTCGAAACACTCACGCATCACCAGTGTTCTATTTTGGTTGTATTACAACAAACAAAAAAGTGCTGACATCCAACACTTTCCACTGCACCTGGTGCGTCTGTGCAGGCAACTGCGACAAAGACCGCCGCGACCTGCGTCTGTGCGAGCGTACGCACTCGCTGTGGACGCACACAGCCGCACGCACGCACGAACACCGCAATCCGCTGTACGACACACAGACGCTCGCGCATCACATGACGTTCATACAGCCGGACGTACGGATACAGTCCGTTCGGTGCGTGGCGTGTGTGTATTGTGGATTTATTCAGACGTGTCCAGACTAAAATGACGTCATTTGGTTTAAAAACGCCCGTTTGTCAAAGTACAGGCACTGAAATGTCAGTTTGATGTGACTGGATTCGACATTCACCATTTGTTTTGCGGGAAGAAATCGGCTAAACGAAAAGTCTGGTTTGCTGTGAACGGCAAACGCATGTCATACACCACTGGGTGGGGCTGTTGCTGTGGTGCGCAGTGAGGCCGATTCAGGCACACTACACTTGTCCGGCACGGCACGTCTCAATCATGGAGTAAAGAAACAGCAATCCGGTATCACGATTTTATTTCCCCGTGTTTTTATTTCCCCGTCCGGGGATTTAAGCATGGTGCTAAATCCCCGTACGGGGAATGGACCATGGTGTTAATTCCCCGTAGCCGTTTTGAAAACCCCGTATGCAATATTTCCAAATCCAGCTGAATACAGGCTGTCACATGCCCACCATACAACGCGAATCCGTGTGCGGTGCAAATGGTAACGTATCACAAATATCACTTCAACAATAATGTGAAATAAAGAGAACAAAGTGGACGCAAAGAGAAAAACACGTATCGGGTGAATTACGTAATGGTTACTGGCCACAGAAGTGAAACACTCACTAACTAGTGTGGCATGTTCACCCAGGTGCATAATTACGTCACAGTTACCGATACATGACTACACAAAATGTCCCAGTCATGGACCGTTTTGCATTTGCAGACTGTTTTATTCATGCTGTTCGGTTGGTTTTTTACCTGTCATTTTGTTTCGTTTGCTTTGCTGGATTCGTTTTCACTCTTGCAACTCTTTCAAAGATGTTTTAATTTTACTTTTTGATTTTAAAAGTGAACTTATATTTGGTACTTATCGAATCGTGCACCCTGCAATTTTTGTTTTTTCTTGTTGAGTAGGCAGGCAAAAGCCGCCGAACGGTTTCACTCTTATTCACGCGTGATTATTGGTTTTCTGTCTTCTTCTTGCACCCCCAATTTATGATTTCTGTGCTTCAAAAACTGTTGAATTTCATGTATTGTTGCTCGATTTATACAATTTGCGTTGTTGTTGTTTTGTTCTATGCTATTTATTCAAAAGTGTTTTATTTTTGTATTTTTCCCAAAAACAACACTGCTTTTTGTGTTGTTCGAATTGCACATGTGCTCCTCACTTTGCACCTCTTTCTCACACGTGACAAATTTATTTCCTCAAGTGTGCTCCATTTCCTCTTATTTCTGCATGTGAATAAAATGCACACTACGATTTGCACTGCACCGCACACGACGGATTCGCGTAGTATGGTGGGCATGTGACCGCCTGTATTCAGCTGGATTTGGAAATATTGCATACGGGGTTTTTAAAACGGCTACGGGGAATTAACACCATGGTCCATTCCCCGTACGGGGATTTAGCACCATGGTTAAATCCCCGGACGGGGAAATAAAAACACGGGGAAATAAAATCGTGACACCGGCACGTCACGTTATCTTTGGAACATGTGCTCGCAAGCATTCATACATGTTGTCTCGCATATATATTCGTCGTGCATGAATTGGCCTTCAGTGCATTGACGAATGAACGAACAAACGAACGAGTTTCAGGCGGTGTTTTTCAGCCAGGGCTAACAAAGAAAAACGTTCAGAGAACGCCGTCGAGTAGGGTGCCCATTGAATTTTCTGTCTTTAACTGCCTATGCACCACTGGGCCGAAGCCCGATACCCCGAACGCACAGACAACGAGTTTGACGCGCCCACCATGCAGACAACGAGGATGAGAAAACCTGGACACTTTCTAAGATATATTGCTGCGTTCCGTGGTGATATACCGTCACATTCGCACGGACTCTGTCCGCTACTGTCCAGAGAATGCCCCCCCTCTCTCTGCCACCGCAGTCTGTTCGCCTCTTTGTTTGCAGCTACTGGCGCTCAATGTACAATCGATTCAACGATGCGCTGCACGCGCGCGAGGACTGCGACCGTGCGTGTGCGTCCATCCAGCAGCAGGTCGACGTGCTCACGGACCATCTCGACGTCTTGCAAACGGTTAGCATCGGACAGTTTTTGGCGGTGTTTATTGCAACGTTTTTCGGGGCATTTTCACTCACGGTTTTCACCTATCTATTGTCATTTTTTGGGTTACTGCGACTCAGTGGGTTTGCAGACGTGAAAGGAAACTAGTTTCAATATTTATGTGGCAATTCAAAATCGCCTTAGTAGCTCGGCCCTGTTTAGGGGATTCGGATGAGTCGGATCACTTTGCCAAGTTTTTTTGAATTCCCGCATTGTGTCTTGGGACCAGAATGATAGATCATATCTCAATGTGTTGGATGATTTCCAGGCACCAAAACGCAGCGTGTGTTTGTATTTGGCTGAGTTTCGGACTTCACCTATATATACACTTCACACATATACTCAAAAATATTGAAAACCATCGATTTGGCACTCTCCGTTTAGCATTTGATGGTTCACTCTTTTCAGCGAATCTCCGCTGCGAAAACTGCCAACCAGCGAATGTCGGCGTCTGCAACAACAACAGACAGCGGCGTTGGCAGTGCCACCGATGATTCGGTTAGTAAAACGCCACTGCAAATGGCCTGCTAACGTCCGAACCAGTCCATCTAGTGCAACGTGCTGCTCTTGCCCACGCATTCGTACGATTTGCGAATGTGCAGCAGCACCACAGTCGCACGCTCAAATTGAAAATCGCGCGGCACTGTTCAACACACCGACCTGCAGAGACGCAGGCACGCGCACGCAGTGTGTTATCGCACGTGTGCCAGTGTGTTTGTCTGTGTGAGTGTACAACATCACACCAAAAGCACCCATTGTTTGTGCGCCTGTTTCACCAGCACCAACCACTCTTCCAGAGCAGCAGTATCGCCGGTGCTCGTGTGGCCGGCGCAGCGGCCGAGAACAACAACACCATTCACGAGAAGGACGCACTGCAGTGCAACACCATGAACGTGCACTCGCCCGGTGCGTCCGGTGTGCGGCGTGAGCACGAGCGCGTGCCAGTGGCGGTCAGGTGGCAGTGCATCCGCTCGCCAACTGCCGCCTGCACCAACTGTGAGACGCTGTTCTCGCATCTGCAGACTGTGGTTGGTGTTTGGTTGGTTGTGGATGTACAGAAATGGCTGTCACCCTGGTTGGTTCGTGTGGTTGGTTGCCACCGCCCGTGGCCTGCGTTGTGGCGCGAGAGACTCGTTGCTTGTACATTTGGGGGATCGAAACGGATGTCAAACTCTCGAAACTTTGAATTCAAGAAGAATGAGCGTGACTCGTGTTTGGCTGGAGTCAAAAGCTCCGTGACTGCGAGTATGCTTGTCTTCTTTCCAACCCGAACCCGTTCTTTCTGTTTTCGCGGGCTCTGTATGCTGCAAAAATAGATGACATGTTCAAACAACCATAGACCATTCGGGTGTGCCTCTTCAGAATCACTGCTGCTGCTGCGGGCGTGCGTTCTGTCGCCGCTGTGTGCAGTGCCTGTCCAGCGTCACAACGCCGCTCTCAATCGATCTGTCCCAGTCGTTCATTGACTCGTGCACAGCGTGTGTCGCGTGCAAACAATGCCTCGCCAAAATGCAACCGCCCAGCAATGACGTGGCCAGCTTTGCTTGACGTCGCTTTGTACAGCACGCTTCTGTGCGTCCCACTGTATTCGATGAAACTGCACTCAACTGAATTGTGCAGCGGTCGGATTTTCAGATTGCCTGTGGTTTGTTTGTTCGTACCTGACGGACCGACATGACATTGTTGTTGACAACATAGCTATTGCATTGATAGCTGATTGGTTGGCTGTCACTGTGCGGCCAATTAGAGAACACTATTTATTGTTATTGATTTTGCGTTTTATACGTTCCCGGTCTTACAAACGGTATTACAACAATCACTTACTGTTGAGGATATTAGTGTTCCGTTTCTTGTTGTGGTTCAATAATGTTTTGAGTTTTTATGTGAAACTGTTCAATTATCATTCTGCATCGTGGCTCGGGCCCCAAGAGTCCAACCTGCTACTTTTTGTTGTAACCCCAAGATTTCAAATAAACCGGTATTTTACAGGGCCATTTGAG
This sequence comes from Theristus sp. LFF4_11, assembly GCA_030248135.1. Taxonomy (NCBI): domain Eukaryota; kingdom Metazoa; phylum Nematoda; class Chromadorea; order Monhysterida; family Xyalidae; genus Theristus; species Theristus sp. LFF4_11. Next base: position 11,551 of record JASANC010003104.1, read on the forward strand.
CGAACAAAGGTTTTTGAGACTTTGTTGTTCTGAACAAACATAGACAACCCTTACATTCCTGTATTGTGCTACTGGTATCTGCATCTTACTTATTTATCATGTATTTATCATAAATTATCATGCAGTTTTTAAAGTGATGGTAATTAAACTTTGTTTTTTGGCACATTGTTGATTATATATTTTTGTTTTGTTTTGAACACTTTCACAACTGTGATCTATCCGTGCTTTTTTTCCATTTTGCATAATTGTATTATTGTTTTCATTTTATTATATGTTATTCAAATTGTGTATTCTTCTTGATTGCACTCTTTGAAGATTCTGTCTGGTGCGTGCTGGTGATCTGGATTGTGAAAAGGTTGTCAAAAAAACGGTGTGTCAACCCGTTTACGTTACTTTTTGTCTTTTGTCTTGAACACCTACAGTGTACGGTCATGATAAAAGAGCACTTTCTTTATTTGGACTTCGTTGAGTATCTCAGTTACAACAGCAACATGTAAACTGACACAACAAGCTGAATCAATCACGAATATGTTTGTTTTCATTGGCACAAAAAACTGTGCAATAACTTCGTGCACGTCGGTGCAAGGCAAGTGAAAAAATGAACCAACATAAAGCGACAGACGCTGGAAACGTGTCGAAGTGATTTGGATTCTCTTGTATCACAACAACAATAACATGTTTGCTTGAAACGAAAGTGTTTTTGAAACAAGCCAAACTTTTGAAATGATGCAGAAACAATCAATGTTGTTTTCTGAGGTCTACGTTCATAAAGTATCGAACCTGAACCATTGAACTGTCCATGCATGACACAACAAGCTCCTTTTTCGTCACCGGGTTGTTTTGATATATCGCACAACAACAAATCAAGTACGCTATTTTCAGAGCTATCAACAAAACCAAGATCCATTCGTGAGTCGTTGCAAAGCCAGCAACCAACCAACCATCCATCAATGTGCGTCACTCGGCCTTCTCTCGTATCACGTGACCATGGCTCGTCAGCTTCTCGTACTGTTCGCCATCATGCTCGTTGTATTTCTCCTTGTTGCTGTTCACCGTGATCAGCTTGAATGTCTTGCCGACCTGTCCGCTTTCGGGTGGCGCCACGAACCAGCCGACTGTCGTCACAATCGCCAGATTCACGGCCACAATCACGGCGAACAGCCACAGCTCCAGTTTGTCCACGCGCCGTGGCAGCACGCGCCGCTGCACCAGCAGATCCGCGTGTATCGCCCACATCTGGCAGTACGTCGCGAACGCACCGAACACGTGGAAGATCTGGTGCGAGTGCAGGAAGTGGTCGAACCGACCCGGCCACCAGCGCTCCGGAATGTGCAGGCTGCAGAGAGTTCGGCACAATTGTGAAACGTTCACTGGGGAGGTAAAACTAGGAGAAATTTAAAGACAATAATAACAGCGTTGTTGTTATTGTTGTTGTTGAAATTTTTAGCCAGGGCTAATCCAGAGAAGCGTACAGAACACCTTGAGTAGGGCGCCCATCGAGTTTTTTCTGTCATTAAGTGCCTATACACCCCTCGGCGGGGCTCGATCCCCCGAGCGCACAGACAATAGTCTAACGCACTACCACCAGGCCACGAGGGTGACCAAAGTGTAACCACAACTCTACAAGAATCGAAAATGCAGAGAGCACAAAGCCACAAATCTTGCGCAACTGTCATCAGCTGTTGTGTTCAGTGGTGCTAATTGACAGCCGCCAACACTCACTTGTATAACGTGAACGCGATGAAGATGCAGACGAACTGCCACAAATGGCCGTGCACGGCTGGCGACAACGCACTGGTGTCATTCAGACAGTGCCACGCCACGCGGGACGCCAGGGGGCTGTTCACCAGCACGTACGGAATGAAGAACGCCATCGAGCGCGCGATCTTGCGTCGCCAGAAATGTTTCTTTGGCATCACGCGCGAATAGGAGGAGAGGGAGGCACAGAAAATGGCGGAGGCTGCCGCGATCTGCGGATACAGTCGGCCGATTCGCAGGGTGAAGAATTGGCTGTGATTGAAACGATTGACATTGTGGGTGGTGGTTTTGGTGACTGATTGGTTGATTAATTTGCTGGTGTGTACCGTGTATCATTTACGCAAAAGTATGACCTATTTTTTAAACGTGTCCCATTGAAATGACGTCATGTGCTACCAAACATGCGCTTGCCGTTCACAGCAAACCAGAATTTCCGTTTAGTCGATTTCTTCCCGTAAACAAATGGTGAATGTCGAATCAGTCACACCAAACTGAAATTTTAGTGCCTGTACTTTGACAAACGGGCGTTTTTAAAACAAATGACGTCATTTTAGTCCGGACACGCTGGAATAAATCTGCAATACCAGCCTTTCTTCTTTTAAAAACAACGCAAATGCAACAGTATCTTTTCTTCTGAAAGTTGAAGCGAATGTGAATCGATAAGCCCAAGAGTTTGCAAGAATAGCAGCGAAGCCGTGAAATGTCGTCGAGACCAACGCGGTAGTAGACTCCGTATTCCATACACCCACCAATTTGGCGTTCATTTGTCATGTGCCACAGAAGTCACCCACGGTTCAACAATCAGCCAAAAATTCGTTCGCCAAAGGCCAAAATTTCAAAATTCAAACAGAATCGCAAACATGCATACCGATCGAACGAATACGCGTGATAGGCGAGCCCGGAGCCGAACGAGTACAAACTGAGACTGGTGTAGTCGGCGAGAAAGCAAATGTGCCGCGAGCGAATGGACATCGCGCCAAAGACGTGCGCCAGACACGACACGATCGGCCAAATGGTGGCTGCCAGGAGATACAGCAGAAATGGCCAGTGGTAGGCGTCCGCGGAGAAAGAGGAGTCGAGCAGGAACGTCAGGAACACGGTGGCGTTGTACCTGGACATTGAAGGAGCAGCGTTGGAATCGATTACAGTGAATCCTAAGCCGACCATTGAATGTTTGCAGAGCTGCACAAATGCTCAAAATACGTGTATATTGCCGATTTTCAGTGTTTATCAGTGAAGTTGTTGAACAAGAGTTCTCAAAAGCGTTTTCCTTTTACACTTTACATTGTTTTTGCCAATCGTTTTTCAGTTTCCACGCTGTATCATTGTCATATAGTCTAACTAAATCACGTATCCAACTAGCTGATTCGTTGATCGTGATGCATGCTTTCTATGCAGACAAACTTTGCCTCTCCACAGCAATGCCTGCACAGAATGCATGCATCACGTGACCACCAACATGACGTGACATAATGGCTTTACTTGCAGATCATCTTTGATGGTGCTGCCAAAAACCAAACCCAACACCACCAATAACGTGCCAAAAGGGCATCATGTGCGTCCAAATGTTGACCGTCTCGTTGTGCAGCGGCGTCACCATCGACCAAACATACTGACGCCAGGTGCCACCAGGCTTACGGTAGCCAGTTTTGATGCCGATCTCGTGGAAGATCAACGCCACCTGGTCACGCTCAACGAGCTCAAGCGGCGCCGGCAGCTTCGAGTAGAGACGGTCGAACAGTTTGCGAGGGCCGTTGCTTGCCATTGGGGCTTTGGTGGAGTCCGGTTTGACCTGGAAAACTGCGACAAATTTCTTATGCTGTCCGGTTTATCAAGCGCATGACACTGAAAGTAGAAATAAAAGAAAATACAGCTATACTGCAAACATTCGCGCGCTATTTTCAAAACGATTTGATAGCAGACTTTCTTTGCGCGGAAATCAACGGAGATTTTTTTAGCTTTTGTCCAGATCCGAGCGACTGAACATGATACAAGCCAGATTTCATTTTCTTTATATTTTTTTGGTTCATGCTGAATCATAATCCGTTATATTGTCTTTTTAAGCTCCTTGGTTTAGTGTTAGTCAACAGAATGGAATTTTTCTGTTATCTGACTCTAAAACAGTTTATTCTAAAAACACTTTGCGGAACCGAAACACAAACAACACAAATGGCTATAGGCCTGTGGTACAAGGGTAAACAAAGAGACAAAAGTCGAAAATCTAGATTTCCTCAAAACAGCTGTTTTAGTCAACGCCCAAACGAAACCTGTTGAAAATCAGCTTTTTCACAGCATTTTTTTGTGATTACACAAAGAACGGCTCTGTGGCACACGAGCAATGAAAATGGTTTAGATTTTGTTGTGGAATTGATTTGTGTCTTTTTGAGAGATTGACAAACTAAAAATCAAGTCAAAGTCAAGTGTAATCGGTCGGTAAGGTAATCTTTTTTTATGATTGTGTGCAAAGTCGCATCACAAGTTTTTTCTGAGCAAAGCATCTCCCTACAGCGACTTGACTTTCTCGTTTTACTGGGCTATTTTGATTTTTTAAAAAGCCTCCACACGGCTTCCTAGAAATTTTATGACGAGTTTGTGAAAGATATGAAACAAAGCGAGTCCATGGTAATCAAAGTAGTTTCGTGCGTATTAGCTTTATGAAAATCCACCGCTTGATAGACAGCAATTTCAGACCGGCTAAATCAATTAAAAAGGTCATTAAAAATTCTAGAATTTCTATCAAGTCATGCCCAAAAGCCAACAAAAAACGAACACACAAAGACTGAAATAACTGACATCATAAATTTTCAAAAAGAGACATGAAAAAAGAGCTTGAACCTGATCTCTGCAATTGTATGCGGTTATAAAACAGACTGAAAAGAGCACGTGCACCAAAAATTTGTAAAACTGGCCATCTGAAAAGTTGGAAACTGTGGTTGTATCTGACAGCCTCATGGTGGAGACCTCATTCGACTGTAAATGGAATACTAATAAAACTGATGACAGGACTGGTTCTCAAAACGCAGAAAATGAGGCTGTGTAAATAAAAAAAAGCTGCAAAGGATCAAGAGTGATAAACAACACAAATTCGAGACGTTTTTAACGTGAAAAACACAGCGCAAATTTTTGACTTTCCACAAAATGTGGTTTGCAATGCACGTTTTTATTTTACAGAAAATTGCTTTTTATGCACCACTGACATAGCAGTTATTCACAAGGCGCGCAACAATTCCATGTGGTGCGCAACACAAACGCCCACAGAATGAAAACTTGTCTGCTAATATACTGATAGATTTGAACAGTATAAACCTGGTGTGAAAACTCCATGTCAATCCATTGTGTAGTGCAAGAGATCGTGTCGAGACCGAAAATGGTAAATAGGGACACGGTAGAATCTGTGCAACCGGTTTTGTTGTAAATCATCCATTCAATTTCAAACTTGATGAGCGTTTGGCATTACGAACTGCAAAGGGAAAGCAAGTCGCATTTATAAAATTCAAACTAATGCCGTGTCAACTATGCGCGCAGTGTTCGAGCAAAATCTGGACGCAATGTTGTCTGGTGTTGAATCAAAAATTGAACAGCCAGTGTTTGGCTTGATGCACGCAACATTTGGACAAAAAATGCGTAATACACGACTATATTTTTTGGACATTACAGGCCTTCGGTTTTGGACAGGGCTGTACAAGTTTTTTTAAACACATAATTTTATGGTTCACGGGCCAAAAATTTAAAATCATTCTGACACCGCATTTGTATTGCAGCGTTCCAAAATTTAGAATGAACAACTTTCGATTCGTTACACCAAAATGTACAGTGCGTTTTTGCATAGATCTCACATCTCACGTGTCTTAGCGCCTGTCTGCTTGTGGCCCTCCGTGGCGCACTGACAAGCCAGCGGCACCACAGTGAGCGTACAAACAGACAAAATCCCGCAAACAGCGAGCTGCATACAGACAGGCTGATCAACTGGTACACGTACAATTAAGAAAAATTAGTCAACAAAAAATTATTAGCGTTTTGTCGCGCAACTTTCAATGCAGCAAAACTTGAATCTGACGCTGCAACCACACGATGAAATGGAACAATCTACTGGAAGCCTCAAATACGCACAGCTGAAATTCCGAACAAAAACAACAAAAACAGGAATGTTGAGTTTCCGGAATGCAGCAGAGACGAACGATGATGGGGCGAAATGGTCAGAAACGCAAAAGCAAACGATCTCCATTGAGAATTGATTGTTCGGAATTATCATTTCACAAAGACAGGTGCACAAGGGTAAAACAGCCTAGCAACCGCGTACAAGCCTCTTAGAAACGATCGCGTTCGAAAACATGTGATTACAGGTTTCCTATGTTGAGCTTGATCCTTGCTGCTGGCAAGCGGTTGTCAATAAAAAATGAATGAATGGGGACCACCGACGGATGCTTGCGACGTTGCTTGCTGCACGCTCATGGCAGTATTACTCAAACAGAAAATGCTGTTTAGTATGGAACAGTCTTACTCACTCAGAACTGAAACGTTTTTCAGCTAGCTATCAATCATAAATCGCCTTTTTTGATGAAAACCATGTTTAGTAGCGTAAATCTTGAACAATAATCACAGCACCATACGCGCAATCAGAAAAATCTGCTGTTTTGTTTTGAAGCTGCCACGGATGGGCTCCGAAACTTTGTAAGAAATGCAAAAAAATAGTCGAGCGAAACAATGCACGAAAACTTGTAAATATGCAGGCAAATTAAACCCCCAGGAAGGACATACAAAATAGCAAGCAGTCAGCGAAACCAGGGCCGTGACGGCTCATTAAACCACGCAGACCAGAAAAAATGATAAAAATTGTTTTGCCGACGCTTTTTCACTGTGCAAAGTTCAAACTCGAACAGAATCGCCGTTGACTGATAAAGAACTTTACCTTCTCCGGAAGATAATTTCACATTCACACACGTTTCTATGTCACAGTTTGCACGTATTTTCTTGCGCCATGATATCAAGCACCACAAGCAGACGTTTTATTGTTCACATTTCTCTCACACCCGTTTCTGGAAGAGCTTTCCTTTTTGATGATAACTTAACGGGAAAGGGCATATTGTTGCCTATGGAACGTTTCAAACTTGCTTGATAAAAATTCATTCATTCATTCATCATCAAAAAACTTGCCGGCTCTTGTGACGTGACGGTGTGCTGAAAACCAACGCGCAAAAATCAGATTTCTTTTCAAAATATTTCTTACCTTTCACCGATTTTTCCTCGGCGGCGTGTCAGAAATCGAGCTGGTGCATGGTTTCAGTTGCCACCAAAAATCAGTGTCAGTTAGTGGTCCATTGATTTTTCCAAAATGTATGAAAAGAAATTATACCAAAGAAAAATAATTATGCAAGGGAAGCAATGCAGTAAAACTTCAAAAAGTTTTTTTTTTGCATGAAAAATCAGTCCACAATTCCAAATTGACAAATTGAAAAATTGACTGGTTGCACCAAGTCTATGCCCCAGTTGTTAGTCGTGCTGTGGACTGTTCTGATTGGTGGTCTAATGAACACCCAAAACGCGCTGATTGGTCCACGGTTCCCAGTGTGGTTGTTTGGGTTGTTCGTCATTTTCAATCAATTTTAAACCATCAGCAGCGCTTACGAGAAATTCTACTTGTCATCATCGTTCGCAGCTGTTCAGGCTGAACCGAAGCGCAGCACACTTATGATCTTTTATTTTCGTCCAGAGACTCAATGGGCGCATAGATAGGTGAACAGTTTCATGCATGACGCGGGAATTCAAAATTGCAAAGTGATCCTAAATCCCCTAAATAGGGCCGAGTCAGTTAGGCCACTAAAGCATCAAACTTGTTTCCTTTCTACGTCTGCACACGCATTGATTCTACAAAATCGATAATACTGCTGTTAATTCATCGGCTTTTGTTTTAGATTCCGCGACAGTTCAACAACAGAGAATTTATTCGGCAGAACTGAATTTATTGAATGATCCATATTTTTGTTCATTGAAATAATCACCAACGTGTTCATCAACACAATTCAGTGTGAGTTAATGCCACACTTCCACGAATCAAAAAAAACAGCCAGAAAAAGACAAGAAAAAAAATAAAAAACATCAACTAAACAATTGAAAATGGAAACCAACAATATAATTTTTCAATCAAACCAAGAACTGCAAAACGTAACAATTCAAAAAAATAATGCCTAGATACTTCAGGTACAGAGGTCACACTTTTTGATTCACCGACTCAAAGAAAACAACATTTCAATCACAATAAAGCACGAACAGAACAACAGACAATACGCGGAATGTGAGGTTGAGACTGAATCGGAATTAGTTGCATTCTGCTTATTAGCATCGAGCAGATGCTTATGACATACATCATAGGAGGCTCCGGTCTCAACGCGATTTCAATTGTCGCCGGGGTAAAGAAAAGCTGACTACAGTTGTGAGTTTTCAGAACTATGTTTATCCCACACGAACAATGGGTCTCCGTATGTCGTTATGTTTTGAACATGTTTATCGGAGCTACCGAACGAGGAAATTAATCGCATCGAGACCAAATACGGCAGTTACCGTACTTCGTGTGCACCTGTAATGACGTCATTCCTGTTTGACTGGTTTTAATAAACAGATAAATAAATAAATAACATACGCGTGTTTCTGGCGAAATCAGGACAAGCAGAGCAGACGGAAGGCAACTCAGGTGGGTGACACAAAAGTTTCGGAGTATTGCAAACCATTCACAACAAAACGCAATGACACAATCATTTCAGCAGAAACGAAACGCGATCCACAGAAAACAAAAGTCAAGAATATAAATAAAGTCACAAAAATATCACAAGACAGAAAAAGCACAGACAAGAATCAACCAGGACGGGACTGCATACATAACGCACAGAAGAGCCGACAGAATAATTTTTTAGAACATAAACGTTAGAATCAAAAAAGTAAAGTTCTGCTTGTAAACTGTGCTATTGCGCAGCGGCAAACAAACACACTGGCACACAGTGGCCGTCATAGACGCAGCGTTCGTTTGACACTGTGCAACATCACAAGACATCACAAAACAAAGTAGGACATTATCTTCAAACATGAGATTTCAAGGCGGCGACTAAAATAACATGAGAACACTGAACTTCATGCAGAACTTCTGGTCAGGAGCCGGTTGGTTTGCGCTGGTTCGAGTCGTAGACACGCACCAGCTCCGCCTGGCCCACGACACCGCGCTCCTCTTGCGAGAACGCGTAGCCGTCTGCGAAACAAAGCGAACACTGAACACAGTGCAACTCGTAAACTATGGGCAACTAATCAGCTGATTGGTTGGTGAACACGTGTGATGCACGCTTTCTGTGCAAGACAGACTTCGCCTCCCAGCAACGTCACCACCAACCAATCAGCTGATTGCACAGAAATATAGAGTTCGACTGTACGTTGACATCGACACGATACAGATATCAGTGCAAGCAATCGAATCAAATGTTTCTTGTTCAGGAAGACTGTGGCAGCTTTGTGTCATTAATGTTGAACTGATGAAACAAATCGTGCGTCACACATGATGCATTGCAGCGCTAAACCAAGCTGATTGCAGTGGAATGACAACCTTTCCCACTGCATTCATGTTGGGATGGGAGACCGTTACTTTTGTTCCTTTTATTGTCTACTCTTATATTCACCCAGTTGTTCGGTCTCAACACGATCTCACTGCAGACGCCCTTGGTCATTTACTGCCACAACTTCGCTCGGATGTTCACGCAATACTAAACACCCTCATTGACCAGCGTTTAACGATCATACCGTTGATACAAGATCGTGCCGTGGGTCAGTGGCGGATACAGTTTGTTCTCGCAGGCGCACAGTTAAAAAAAGCACGCGACCAATCAGCTGTGACGCACCAAAGCACGAAAACCAACACCCACGCAACTCACGCGGCTCTGTGGAGCGCGTCGTCGTGGGCGACATGCGGCCCTGGGCGTCGTCGCCGGAGGGCGGGCTCGGAGAGCCGGTGGATCTGCGCGCGCTCCTGACCACATTGTACAACAGTCTCATGCTCTCACCGGGCCTGCACAGAAAACACGACCAAAGCAGTGGAAAAGTAGAATGCTCATCAGGAAACTGTTTGCATCCGGTTCGGTTTTTTAAATGCAGTTTTCGTCCGATGCCGATGGCCCCGGAATCATTACACTCATATGAAATGCATTGTTATTGAAAGCAATGTGACGAATGTTTAGAGGTACATGCGTGCGACATATCGAGGTTAAAAGTGGATTAGATTGGCGAAAGACAGCCAGAAGCAAACAAAAAAGAAAGAAAGTTAGCATGCTCACTGGCAGGCCAATGCTCGCGACTAAGTCCCAGCCTGAAGGCGTGATTTTTTATTGCAATTTTATTTTTTATTCGCTGCCACAGCACAAACACACTGGCAGCGAATCACCCATATGCTGGCCAGTGTGGCCTACTCCTGGTGACTGTGCAGCTATGTGAACGTGAACAGATTTCAGACAAGGACTTTTAGCTGCGCAACGGACAAATTGAGCAACTGAGCATATTAGGACAAAAAAAAACAACCAGAACGTACAACGTTCAAGTAAGCAACAGCGATGAAACGCAGAAAATGAACGCAAGGAACAGCAGAAAGAGCATTGTCAACGCAGCGAGCGTCCACTTGAACTCGCTACAGTGCAGACAACGACAGCAAGCTTTCGGGTTGTACGTGATGCTTTTGGAGTTGTTCGCAATGATTCGGTTGCATTTCGCACAGCCCGTGTGATTCGGCGTCATTGGCTGGTATTCAGCAGCCATTGTTCCTTGAAACTCAGTCACTCAATTTCGAAAACGCTGATCCGAATTCAAATTCACGTTTTATGTGGCGGAGTCAAATTCTCGTTTAGTGTTTACTTATTAGCTGAAATATTTGTGCGTGCGGTCGAATGCCACAATTTTCGACTCATGAAAAACGATTATTTTCACTTGAATTTACACAAAACAACTAACAAACTAAAAGCTTAGAACAAACACAGCTGCGCTTCAGTAAATACTGGTTCATGAATGCCGCTCAAAAATCTAGCATTTCCCCATTTCGACAGCGTAACTAACCAGTGAACACGGATCTCTAGCCAATCAGTCAGTTGCAGCATTCGTGAATGCTAATTAGACTAATAAACGCTAATTTTTGGATCAAGCTGATTTCTAAAAAAAAACTCTAAAACCAAGACCGACAAACAAACACATTTTGTTTGAATTAGTATACAGTATATTCATAAACTGAAAAACCTTCAAGACATATTGATCGCCATTAGTGAGTTTTAGAATTTAGACAATGGACAACAGCAGTCAAACAAAACTAACGTGGAGAGAAAAAAACAGATCAATAAAATTTTGCAAAATTGTTCGCTCTGAACAATACAGAAAGACAAACAAGACCGAAGCGAGAACATAACAAGTAACGATCACAAAAAAGCGAACCCGCAAAACGGCACAGTTTTTCCAACGTAACATGACAGACGGGCAAATCGGGACCTGTTTGTTTCAGCAGTTTCAGCACGGTGTGGTCGTGTTGTGCAGTGTTCTGCCTCTGCGACCCCAATGCACACAGACAAGAAATCAGCTTCATGCTTTTCACAAAGCGACCATTCAAACTGGCCGAAGTGACCCTCTGCCGAATACGAGAGAATCACGTCAGGCATTGTCGACTGACCGCATCAAGCATCGAACTGCTCTCCAAGTCTACGTATGCAAACGCAATGAGTCACATGACAAAGTAACAACATTATGTTACGCCGAAACATTCTATGCCCATCTGACAAGTTTCAATTAATGAATAACGACAGAAAAAACCAGCGATATGAAACCACCCGGCAAGCGTGGGAAAGTGTCAACCAACAGAACAAGAACAAGAAAAAACACAGCAGCCTCACGATGCTGAGGTGGACAGAGACTTATCATTGGGGTGCTCGTTTGCAACTTGGTGCGGTGCTGCCTTCTGTGCTCGTGTGTGCCAAATTTGTGCCGTTCGACTGCTAGAAGAGCAATTATTGGCCGATTTCGAATCACTCGACGTTTCGTCGCTGGCCGTGACGGACGTCGAAAAGTGCACCTTTTGGTCGGGCCGCTTGCTGTGCAGCTCCAGTGGTCCACCGACAAGTTTGCGCTCGCTTCTTCCAGACGCTACAACCGTCGTCGATGTCGTTTCAAGGTCGAACAATTCCTCCGGTGTCGCTGTCGTCGCCACGCTTCTGGCGGTCGAATTTGAATTGGCGCCATTTGGCGGTGGTCGGTCAGCGCGCCACGAGACGGCCGTTGGATGGGGCGTCGACAGTTGACGGAGGAACGATACCAGCCTGCAAGAGGAGCAGTGGGAAGCGAAAAAGTTACAAAACACAAACAAAACAAAAACAAACAAAAACTCCGGACTGATGAAGGTTTTGGTGGACGCCCATGCACCACTGCAACACCCTATAATAATTGCATTGCCGAGTTTCTGGCCTTGGTGAATACGGTGGTATCTACCGTAGTTGGTCTTGACACGATACTACAACAGGTATCGCTAACCATGAACAATCATTGTAACAGTGTTGTTATTTTTTGCTCAATTCCTTTTCTTTTTTTTCACAATTTTGTTGATTTCTTACCATTTGAAATTACGAAGGTTGAGTCAAGATGTGCCAGGACGGAATACGGTGGATACCGTACTTCATGGACAATCAGGCACTTAGAAATGTTACCATACGGTTTGCAAATCCATGACAAGTAAACTTGTCACCAAAAGCAGAACGTTGAAGCAACAATAACAAAAGGCAAAGGTAAAGCAGCACAGGAGTATCAGGAAGGGACAACGCTAGGGCAGTAATTGCGACACACAAATCAGCATACCGAGTGCCACTGAATTCTTAAGTCATCAAAAGCAGCGTTTCTTGAGCGCTGTCCTCCACAAACGTCGACATTGACGGCAACCTTCTGTGAACAGACCTGCACACACCAATTCACAACAAAACAACAACCTAGTAAAAATAGAGTGTTTGGAATTCGGGCACCTTTTCAGTTTCTTTGTTTTGAGCCGCTAAGTTGTTCAAAAACTGCACTTTTTTCAATACTTTTGAAACTTGTTAAAAATGCGAATTCTTCAACCTGGACTCTATCTTAAAGTTGGGGCATCTTCCAACCCAAATATGCGTTGTGTCAATAATGAATGACAGTTTGAAAGAATATTTTTCGAGCAGTTGGCAGGCTAAAATAATTGCAAAATGGATAAAGGAGTTCAGCATTAGTCAACAATCGACACTGATAAACCATCAACAAGACAAACACTCAAAAAGCACAATGAACGCTTTTGGCATGCAAAAGAAACGTTGCATACATGCAAAGAAGTCAACGTTTAGTATCGGTTTCAACAAACTACCTATGAAATTTGGAACCTTTTTTAAACCGGTGTTCGAAAAACATTTTTTTGTTTGCCAAACGTCAGCTGAAGTTGCACACAAATCACAAACACAGTGTTCTTCCCGTAAAACGTCAAATGCACGGGAAAAACGCCACTCGCGCATGTTCCAGCGACCAAGATTGAGAAAAATCACAAAGATGGGACCACAAAGTACGGTACCTGCCACCAAACAGGACGGCACCCTAAACGACCTTGTTTGTGGCACTGCCAGCTGAACATCGAAGATGAAAACAAAAAACTTTTCGCAATGTGATCGATCATGGACGATGAGTGTAGTAACAACGGATACCAAAACCGTTTACGGTAGATACCAGTACCCCCGCGAATACGCGTTTTTGGCACTCCCCGACTTCCAGCTATTTCAACTGAATCCGTTTTGGGTGACTGGAGAGCTGTTGCGTCGCTGGAACACGCACCAGGCTGAACAAGCGGTCCAAAAAGAACAATGTCGACCAACCGCTGACTGGGAGAGCCGCCTGAAGTTTTTCGTAGTCGACGCCAGATGCCTGAGCCTCGCGGATTTCGTCGGCGATCGTTCTTCCCCCCCCCGGGCGAATTCTGCAAGTCAAAATCAAAGTTTCACAATGCTGGACTGACAATAAACCGACTGATGCCATAGATTGCCAGCCGCCCATGTCCACGGCGGCTTTATTCTGCTTCAACGCCAGTTTGTTGTTGTTCATTGCCGAGAAAGCATCACACCATGCTCCGTGTCAGCCAGGCTGACCGTGAGACGCTCGGTCGCCGGCTGCACAGTACAACCGGAAACCTTGCCGCTATCATGCCAGCCAAGTGACCTTTTTTGTGTTGTT
>JASANC010003105.1:0-44912 GCA_030248135.1 Theristus sp. LFF4_11
GCAGTTCGTTGTTGAAATTCTTGCGTTTTTTCACCAAATTTTAGTTATTATCTGAAACAAGAATCTGAAATGCGAAAAGAAAACTTTGCATGCGCGCGGTAAACAGGGCCACTTTTTTCGGTGCAGTTCGATTACAAACCAGTACCATCGAAAAATTCATGGAGTGGTTTTTTTGAAACGGTTTTCTTGCTTTTTCGTAGAATTTTCCATTAGTCGTTTTTTGTCGTGAACAGCCTTGACGCGACGAGCCGAGAGTCGAGACGTGTTTCGTTGTCATGTAATATTTTGATGTGACATCGCCGTTGTTGTTGTTGTTGTCGCCGTCGTTCAGTTTTGACGGAGATTTTTTTTGCTCGCGAAACTATGTCTGATTAATTACTTATCGCATGGTTTTTCGTCACTGTTTTGTCTTGGTGTGTGAAGTGTGATGTGACAGAAACAAACGACCATGCAAAACACGTGTAAACGGACGCCTTTCTTGTATGTTGGTGATGCTACGCAGAAGAAGTTCGCGTATATTTCGTACACGTTTGCAAGTGGTTTCGATTCGATGTTTGCACTGATTTAAGAGTGCGATAAAAAAATTTCCATGTTGGACAGTGTTTAACGGGCGAATATTTTACACGCTGCTGGGATGAAATTTCCTAGTTCGCCCGTTTCAATGTGGTATATAATGACGTGAAAACAACGCAGTGAACTGACATGTATGTATATATGAACTGTTAACCGTCGTGTCTTGGGGTGCATTTTATTATTTTTAAATTAAATGCGAATAGCTTTTTCTGCAAAATAACCAAGGCGGGCGCCATAAAATCAGTTTTATGGACTCACACAAGGACTGACTGACCATTTGCGGGGGTTGTACTACTTTTGTGCACCGTTTTCTGTCTTGCAATCTGCTCGTTAGATTGATTTTTTTTATTTTAATTGTTTCTGTATGTGTTGTTTTAAAAGAGTGAGTCAGGTTCAGGCGCAGTTGAACAATTAATTTTCAGTAAAGGGACTATCTGCAAGATAGTTGAGACTTCAATAGTTGAGTCTGAGTGTTGTCAGTATATTGGAACAGAAAATTACGTGGTGTGACTGAGATTTTAATCTGACGTGCATTTTGAAGTACACATTACCATGCTCTTGGGAACTGTATCGAAGTCCACTTTTGGACATCTGCTTTTACGGTTTCCCCGCTGTGGTTTCTTAATTCTGGGCTTTTCATCATTTGTTTACATTTTGGCTGAAAATGGATAATTCGACTTGTTTGAAGTCTTTGAAGACATGGTCGTTTGAAGTGTGCTTTGGATAGAATGTGGTTATAAAAACGCTTTTGGGAAAAGGTGGTAATAGCTTAGCTAGGTAATTTAACAAAAATTTTAAAATTCTCCCACTTTTAAACTCGTTTAATTCATTCCACGAACGCTAAATGATTGGCTCACTCAGATTGATATTATCTCTTGAATTGGTTTCGGCAGTTCTTCCGCGGTTTTGCGGCTGCTTTGAAAGTAAAGTGTTGTTGTAAAATTCCGTAAGTGTGCTGACGGTTATTCCCGTGCTGAACAATCATAAATCGTTTATCTTTATGAGTTCATTACGATATGGGGTGTAATTATCTGCGGCTGTAACATAGCGTCGCGGTGTAAAATGTAACGTGATAGTTGTAAAAGCTGAAGCGCAGTGATATTCCAAAGTGAAAATGTGACGAATAAATTTGCTTCGATGATCGGCTGGAGATGAAAGAGCGAAAGACATCATCTCTGTTCTATGTGATGTTCTCTCCTTGGGATACCATTTTAATCGTCTTGTTTGTTGTTCTGCGATTCAGTTCGGGAAGCCCATCATATTCGCATTTCATTTCATTTATTTATTTATTTATTTCAAACTAAAAATTTTCGCCCGGATCTTTCTATGATCACATTAACGCCTCTGTTGGTTGTTCGCGTGTGATAGTGAGCGTTTGATAATAATAATTAAACGACACGATGATATTTCGGTGTCGTTCCAAAGAAGGGGTGGTAATTAAGGTCGAGTATTTACACGATCTGGGCAGTACCAGAGGATGGAACTGGTTCGGCTCCGGTTTGGGGTCTCGTATCGGACGAATTTATCTCGTTTTCGACTGTCTTTGCTACTTTGGATAGTGGACATGCCGGTGTCTTTTGGTTTCCGTTTGCTTATTTCGGTCTCTTATCACTTTTCCGTCACCCACCACACCACGCCATCCTTATTATTGAGCCAATGGAGCCAGTGTTCTTCTTGTCTTTCAAAGGTTTTCATATTCGGTTGTCCAGTGTTAATATGGACGAGTGATGATGGGGTGTCCATTATTTCATGCTCTTTTGGCTGCCTCCGTGGTGTCTGGTGTATGTCAACAGGCTTTGCTTGCACGTATTTAGATGGTTCGACGTGTTTGAATGCGGTGAAAGTGCGCCTTAAACGGCTGGGTTTTATTTGAAGAGTGAAATTATTGGCTCAGTGGGCGAACAAGGCTGAGATTCCGTCCATTTACTCGGTTTTCTTGTTGTCTGAGATTGTTTTTCACACTGAATTGGTTATTTGCGGTGATTTGTGGAATTGGAGCTGTTCTTCTGTGGGTTCATCTCGTGTGGTGTATTGTGAATGGTGAAACAAGGATTCGTCTGAGGGATCGGGGAACACACGCACAGACAGAGCCCGCTTTACATGGTAGCTGGAACGTAATACGAGTTTTCAAGTTACAAAACATTGAAAGTTTCACTTTTTTTTGTCATTTCAGTTTTGCTGCTCGACACGAAAGCGGCAACAAGCGAACTCCAATGGACGCAGCATTCCAACGACGGCAACTCGAAAGGGGTAAAGGTTTTTCGTTTAATTTTCGTTTTTTTCGCTCAACAAACCCCTGAGGTTTTCCAAATGCTGGTTACTGCTGTTTTGCTGTCCAACCAGAAAAACGCCACCAACTTCGCAAAGATCAACCCAGCAAGCCAGATGATGTCGAAAAACAAGTGCGAAACTTTCCGATCTTTCAAAAAATGAACTTTGTAGTGCCACGAAGCGTAATAATAACAATAATCAGTTATGTGTTCGCGCGCGTTCTTTTTCCAAAACAGTAGTAAAAGTTAAACAGGAGCTAAGCTATCTTGAAGCTCAGCTGTTATTTCACAGCAGACGTATGTCTTGCATTGTTTTCTTTGCGGTCGGAAAATTGTTTTGCTGGGTTTTTTTCAGACCAAAACGCTTTTTTTCGTTGAAATTACAGCACAGACGTTCACGCGAGTGGATTTTTCACTTCGTCCAAAATCAGCATTTTTTGATCTTGCGCACAGTGTTTTTTTGCGGTGGTCGCAAAACCAGCAACTGTTATGGGGCTGGGGCTGTTTCGGAGAATATATCAATGTTAATTGGAAAAATTAACTATGACGCGACCGCAAATTCATATAGCACATAATTTGAAATAACCATCTCTCCAGACCTTGCGTTCTCACAGGTTGCCGAAAAATCCATAAAATCATAGACTAGCGTTTTTTTGCGAGCCGAAAATCAAATTTCCAAGAACACATTACCAATTTTTCTTCTCTGATGTTAACCGTGGGTTAGATAAGAATTAGGATAGACTCCAGCACGTCAAACTGTATCTGATTTGGTGGTGTCAGCAAGGAATTTTTATTGGCTAGGTTGCAAAAAAACGGTTTTTTGTGGTCAAAGATGTGAACGCAGGAGGCTGCATCGTTCCATTCGAAATTGATTTATTTCAAAATTTTGATGCAATAATTGAGTTGTGTGGTGCGTTGATTCTGGATTTTTGTTGCCTGATGCTGTTGTTTGTTGCACAGCACCACTCGACTCCAGTCAGAGCTGGGGGGGGGGTATCAAAAAAGTAAGTCTTGAACAAAAAGAAAGCAATTTGATCAAGCCTCTAACTCGCATTATAACGTAGACTGCTTAGTTTATGGCTTGCCGGTTTGCACAAAAATAGCCACTCAACAAGGCGAGCCTATGTTTGTCCGTTTGTGCAAACCATGGATAGCACTGAAAGTTGCTGGATTTTTCATTGACAGTGTCATTGAAACAGCGAACAATTTCCAGTGCAAACTCGTAATGTCAGCGAAAACACATTGAGAGCGTCTCATCATGTTTTCTGCAACGGTTTAATTTTCGTTTCAAACAAGTTTCGACCATCATTTCGCGTTATTGCATTTTCGCGACGAGACCCAGAAGCGAGTAATAATCAAACGAAAGCATTTAGTTCCAGTTTGTCAGCCATGGTTCCACAATGTATCTCTCGGCTGTGTAGTCGTTATTTTTATTCCTCATCGTTTTCATACATTTCAAAATGAGTGTGGCAGTGGGGGTGGTTAACAAAAACAGCGCGTACAAAAAGTACGCTAAATTCGCGTCCATGGCGTAGCGGTAGAACTTCGGCCTACAGTTCTGTAGGTACCAGGTTCGAACCTCGCTGTGGACAAGACATACTCGTGGAAAATTAGAGTGACCAATGAACATCTAATGGTCTATTCCCTCCTGAGCCGAGGGTAAAATTGGGCTCGGGGCAGTATTGCCCGTCTCCGCCGGAGTTTGGTACCTTCGGGTTTCCGGAACCGGCGCGCGTACAAATAAATTAAAAAAAAAAAATTTCGCCGATGATAATAATATAGATGCAAAAGTGTTTTCAGTCATGTTTTCAGGCCTGAAGTTTTGTTATTATTATTGTTGTTGTTGTTGTTGTTGTTGTGGTTTAGGTCTTCTATGTAGCCGCAAAGACTTTTTGCGGTAAATTGTCGTTTTCCGGTTGTCTGGAACCGTGTGTGGCGCGCAGGATAGTCGAGAGAGTAAACAAACACAAAAACATGACGGTCAATGTTGTTGCTTTTGTGTGAGCGGAAAGCATGTGGAAAAATGATCGCACACAGTTTTGCAATTCTATGGAATTGGAATTGCTGGAATTAAACTGGTACTTGTTGGGGAGTGGTCATGTTTTGTTTATTTTTGTTGACGGACTGATTGAACAGTGGAGAAACGTAAAAAATTCAATTCATTTGATTGAGTTTGAGTTTGAGTTTCGTTAATAACAAACAACATGCGCCCAACCTTTGTAATCAATCAGTATTATTGTCCAATATAGCGCCATTCTGTTTGTTGCAGCCAGTTTTAGGGGTGTATTGTTGCTAGAAAACACTCACTCTACATGTTTGTCCAAATCGGAAAGATATGCCGAAAGTTTCACAGAAAACAATAGTCCTAATCAAATGAAATCAGTTTTGTTAGCGAATATTGCGCACAAGCAACAGAAACTTTGCTGAAAGTTGCCATATCTCTTCGGCTTATCTGTTCTCAATGCATACTCCTTTCTTTGCGGTTCTGCCAAACAAAACCACCACGACAAAACTGTTGTTATGTGGTGTGTGTGTGTGGGAAGGCGCGACATTTATAGCTTTCTGTTAAACGTGTGGCGCAATAAAAAGTTTCGATAGACAAGTGGAGCAGCGTCATTATGAGTGTGTTGGGGAGTAGTAAAAATTTCACGGCGCCCATAAAAACGCTAAAACCATGACATGATCATGGGGAATAGTAGTGGTTGGAGGGAAATTGAAGAAGAAAGAGGGAGGCGACGGCGTGTTTCACGCTTTCTTTTCCATTTTTTTTCATTCGAATCGTTTATTCCTTATTATGGCCCCGCCCGCGGTAAACCGTCTGTCCTGTCTGTCGTCGGGGCTCGCGTTTGCGCGACAAAAATCGAGTTACTTTCATGAAAACTGCTCGTTTTTGCCGTTGAAAGTTTCATCCGTTTTTACGTTGCGGTTTTCTGGCTTGCTATAAGTAGAAAGTCGACTTATGAACTGAGGCGTCAGAGGAGGGATGGAGAATTGAACCGTTTTTTGTTGTGTTTTGCTGAGGGTGAGGTGGTTCAGCGAATTTGTCGCCTTGAAAGGAGATTTCAATTTGAGTTTTGCCCGAATTTTCAAGAACTGATAACCTCTGAGACGCATTTTTTTTGTTTTAAAATGTGCTTGAATAAACCACACAAACAAGAAACCATGTGCATGTGCAGCTGCTAGAATTTTTTTATTTGCATGTAAAACTACCCGAACTGAACATGTTTTCTAAAGTCATACAAGTTTTTAAAGTCTCATGGTGTCACGTCAAGCTGTTTCTCTTGACTTTGTAAATGGACTGATCGGTCTGGTGGCCGAAAAAATGATTGATTTAAATGGATGAGCAAAAATTCAGATCTCGAATGCAACACGATACAAACTCGCAATTTGCAACACACGATACAAAAAAACATGCGAGGGAGAGGTTTCGGGTGAAAAAGATTTTTGAAGGCAGTTCTGGTTCTGGTTGGTCAGCAAGCTTTGCGAAATACGTCAAAATACGGCAAAACTGCATTGCCTCAATGGTTTCAAAAAGTTGACAATCAGCTCATTAAGACTCGCAGTTAAAACAAAACACGCAGTTTGCCACAAATGCCACACCTACCCTCATTATCAAATTCGCTCGAAATCCAAGTTGGCAACACTTCACACACCAGTGAGCGAAAATGTTAAAAAAAACTCTGATAAAAGCAAAAAAACACAGAATGTGAAAATGTAATAACGGTGCACATTTCATTTCAGTGGATGGAGGAGACACTGCCGCAGGACCTGACCAACTATCGTGCCTACGTCGTCTGCGAGATCGACCAGGAGCACGTGGACAACTGGCTGCGCACCAAGTTCATTCCGGTGCACGGCGCCGAGCGGATCCACGTCGAGGTGAGACGTTATTTGTGTTTGTTGTTGGTTGTTGGTTGTTGGTTGTTGGTAGACGAAATTAGGACTGTCCCTGGACCAGGAGTTGTTGTTGCTGGGGATGTCAGGCGATGTTTTTAGTCAGGGATATGCTAGAAAGGTGTACAGAACGCCGTTGTTGAGAAGGGCGCTCATCGAGTTTTCTCTGTCATCATGTGCTGATACACCCCTCGGCGGTGCTCGATCGGGCAATAAACATCGCTCACACATGCAGCCTCCCGCCGACGCTAAGTTTTTGTGCAACACCGTTTCTCCACAGTAGCGTTCGAGAATAACAATGACGCTAAAGGGGCATTCATGAAACAGTATTTAGTGTCCGCGTAGCTATGTTTTAACGCGGCTACGCGTCACAAAATATTGTTTCATGAATGCCGATGTACGTTTGCGCAGCACCGTTTTTCAGCAGCAGCGACAGAGAACAACAACCGGAACAACCAATAAAGGCCCCTTTATACCTGACGTACGTCGACGTACGTCAGGTATGAACGGCAGTAAGCAATAACAGGAGATCTAAAATGACGTGACGTGCCGTACATGCATGCATCTGTATGAACGGTAATATGCAATAACACGGGACCTAAGGTGACGTGCCGTGCCGGGCCGTATGCGCACACGTCAGGTATAAACGGGCCTCAAACGTCGCCCCATTTGTAGGTGACGTTCACGATGCGCGACTGCCGCGAGTTCCCCGGCTTCGCGCAGTCGTGCAAAGAGACGTTCACGTTGTACTACCACGAGGCGGACACGGACTTCGCGACGGCGACGCGGCCCCGCTGGGCGGAGTCCGATTGGAGACGGGTGGACAAGGTGGCCGCGAACAACGGCCGTTTCACGACCAGCTCTGATGTGATACTGAATGTGGAACGACAGAGTTTGACCGTGACAAAGAAGGGCGTCTATCTGGCGTTCCGAGACGAAGGCGCCTGCGTGTCGCTGCTCGCCGTTAACGTGCGGTTTTTGGCGTTCAGGTTTTTTTCATGTTTGAAACTGGTCTTGCGTCTGGTTTTTTGGTATTCAGTTTTTTTAGACGAGGATTTGTGCGGAAAATTATCAAGAGTTTGGTTATTGGTGTGAACCGCGCGATCCGTATTGGAGTTTCTCTGTGTTTTGATCTGTACAGCCTGTTGGGTTGTTTGCTGAATAGAACTTTGAGCATGTGCTGGTTGAACAAATAAAACTTGAGTTCTTGTACCATGACACGCGCACTGGTTTCATTGACACTGCCATTGCCGTATTGTTTTCCACAGGACTGACAACTCCAAACACTCACAACGATTCCATGCTACATTATCCCATGAATCGAAAGCGGTCAGCTACCCCAAAACAGCCGTGCCAAGACCGTAATCTAACGAATAATCCACCGTCGAGCAGGTCTACTACGAGAAATGCCCGGACGTTGTGAGCGAGTTCGCGCAATTCGCAGCAACACCGACCGGTCCGGACACAACGTCGCTCGTGCCTGTGAAGGGCCACTGCGTCGCACACGCATCGCTGGTCGTCGCTGAACTGCCGCCGATGTACCAGTGCAAGGCGGACGGCACTTGGGACGTGCGCACGGGCGCGTGCAGCTGCGACGCCGGTTATCAGCCGAGCGCCGATGGCGACGTCTGCGACGGTTGGTGGCTCCTTTACTGCGTTTTCAGGTTGTTTGTGAATCGTTTTCAAGCTTTTTTGCAGGTTTTTTTTAATTTTGGGTATTTTTTCTGAGATTTTGTAAAGAAGATACACTTCAAGTAGCGAGAGAGTGGCGATTTAGTGGACTGGAGAACAACAGACATTACAGAGAAAAATCACATTTTATAGGAGATCACACATAATTAATTACAACTATCTGATAGATAATTACAATAATCGTCCATCATTAACTATACTTTGTTGGTGGTTCTGGTCCTTCCTGGCACCTGGTGTCCGGTTTCACCACCCAGCTCCTAGGTCCTAGTATTGCTGATACTCTTGCATAAGTGTAAATATTGAACGCCACAGGCTTCTTCTGATTTCAATACTTGGTTAAGATAAATGTCAGCAAACCACTAGGCGCCTTTATCACACTCATGTCACGTCCACAATAACTACTGTATGTATACGAATACGGCAGTGGTGGTCTCGGCGCGAACTTTCAACACCACGAGCCTATCGTACCTATCGTAATGCAAGTATACAGATAATGAAACAAACGCTTTCCGGAGTCTGCTAAGTTATCAATGTCCAAAATTGGGCACTCCACTAAAAACAGCGTCCCGCCATTATTACGAGCTTCGTAATTTTGGTCGTAAAATTACCGCCACGCTCCACCTTGTTCGATCATAATTTTACGAGCATTTTTTTACTATTCACCTCGATTGAGATCAATTAGTGGCGTATATTGGCGCATACACTTGAAAGCATCCGACTATTTTTTTGCCATGTAAAATCGAGATTTATGACACGCGTTATGGATCTTGTGACATTTACTGTTCATGTTTTGCATCCGTCGACAATTATGATTGGTTTTATTGGGTTCTCTTTTTTTACATTCGAACTGAGTCTTGTAAATCATGAACGTTCATGGGGCGACATGGGTTTTTTTCGGCCGCTTATCTGGCAGAGTCAATCTTTGGCATTATGGCTGTATTTAAAGGCTTGTAATAAATTTCAGTCGGTTTGGTCTTTTTTCTGGTGTGGTGTTGCTGCTGGTCATCAGACCCAGCTTTTTGCCTCCTTTCGGTCGGTCTTTTCTTCATTGAAAGCTGGCGTTGATGTAAAAACATCACGAGAACATGAGTAAAAAAATCGTCTTGTTTGAGCGAGTGCATAATTTTCACGTTGTTTGTCATGTTGGTCGCTTTCCAGTGGGAAACATGACGAAGCAAGATTAAGATCATCCGTTTTTTTACAATCTCCTGGGATTGGATTTAGTTTTTTGGCGTGTGCTGAATCGACTACATTGTCCCCAACGTAACTTGAAGGTTTGTAAGGGAAAGATAGTGAGGAATGTCGTGATACAGATTGTAGTGAGTGACACAGTTCGTTTTGTGGGCGGGGCATCTTGGCAATAAAAGTAATCCATAATTTGGACTGAGGTTATCAAGATGATTTGTCAGATCGAAAAGTTGTAGTTCGTGTTAAGTCAGCTATCACTAAACTGCTTCAGTTAACCAAATGAGAAACTAAACATGACACATGAATGGCAGCAACGAGAACAACTGGCGTAGCCCAGGCTGACCTTTCCGTTTCTTTTTTTCTGATTGGCTAATTGTAGTCACCACACTTAACAATTCGCACATGCATTTCCACCTGATTAGTCCTAGTGGAAAGGTTGGTTGGCAGACGAAAATACTTTAAGAGTGGCGAGAGAGACACCGGTTGGAAAGAACGGGGACAAACCTCTACGCAGGTGGTCTCGCCCGAGTCTATTATTTCGCCATATCCGGTGCATTTTCGTACTTGGTCGGTTGTAGAGTGAACAATGTTTGCAAAATTAGTTTGCCTGTTTTCGGTTTCGTATACAATAGGACACGGCGTGCACATGCTCTAGTTTTGTTTTGCTGACAGAACATGCGTTACTTACGAAATTGGTGTGTTCGGGTTTGCATTTGCTGGGGGAGGGTAACTTGGAAGTTGAGAAATTCCGGGAATTGCTTGATATTTAGGTCCGTTCGGTTCTTTTGGATGATTTCCCCTGAATCACATTTAATACCGTTAAAAGTTTAGCAGCGTGGAACTTATTTGACTAAAAAGTACTCAACTAGAAACATTCCAAAAAACAACAACTTCAAATTTTGCATTCTATCTCACTCACAACACGTTCACGCAGAAAAACATGACATAAATCATCAACGGGTGAAACAAGCCTAAAAATGAGTGATATTCTTAAACGACTTACGAATATATGCAATGATAGATGGCGGCTATCTATACAACTGACATGGCGAACACATAAGGCAATAAAGTGCAATAAATTCAGCGATTTTCGAGTCTGCAAAGTTTTCACTGCTACCTGGTCGTTGTTAAGCCAGCGCCGTTTTACCCTTTAAAGTCATTTAGCTTCCGCCTGCTCAGCAGGGACCATTGTTGCTTTCAAACGAGTGACGCTTTTGGCGAATGTTTTATGTGGAGCCTCAAGTGAAAGTTTCTAAGGCGGGTTGCAGACTTTATAGACCGAAATAAAATCAACTCGCTCACATTATTTATGTCGTGTTTCGTAGTTTCGTTTCGACCACGGATTTGTCGGGATATGAGTTATGGGGTCGGTAACAATCTGGCTCGCGTGTTTTTTTATTGGATGGTTTTGTTATGCCACACCCTGGAAAACAGTTGGCCTGTTTAGTTCAGCTTCTCTCGACGTCTGTTGCTTTTTCCAGTCAGAAGCTAATGCAAGCAAGCTGCGTTCGTTTTTTTTATTAGTATAAATGTCGTAAAAATCTTGCCTCGCTCGAAAAATGCAACATCATAAAATCGGATTAATAAAAATCTCGTGAGAACCCACACAGATTGAAATGGAACGGGACGGATACACAGTAGCCGATAGCTCACGTAAAAGCTACTGAACTCAGCTAGGTACAGACGTTTTTTTATATTACGAGGCATCTGTTTCTGTTTGTATTCGTTGTCGCTTTGTTAGCTAAGCTGGCTTGGTTGAGTTGTTTTTTGTTTAGGTAGAGAGGATGGGGATATTTTATCGCAGCATACCTACCCTTGTAAACTCGATTCTTGTCAGTGCACCTGCTTCGGTTGTTGAGTCGTGTGGGGAGGTTTTTGGTGAAGATTTTTTGGGGCGCTAACTGACTAGGTGAGCTGTCAATGTTGAACTACGTAAACAGACATGGTGTTTCACAGGTTTTCACTCGGATGAAGAGTCAACTCATTAATGTGAATGTGTTTATTTTCGTGCACAGAACCGGCAGCTTGGAACGAAGGGGTACCAAAACTGCCGCTTTTGCTTTGAATAGCAACAGTCGTGAGCTTATAGCTAGTGGGAAGGGACGTGGAAAAGCAAACCGTTTAAAATTCACATTCATTCTGCTATGGTCGATTACGTTTGTTTGCGTCGGTACTCTCACGACTCGCATTTTGACCAATTGCTCGATATTACTTAATAAATCATATTTTCATTATGTAGCTCAACGTTGTTCTCCGTATGTGGAGGTATCAAAGGTTGGCGGGAACTGGGGGGGAGGGGACCAAATGGCAACGTAAAAATAGTGTTACTCACGAAATGCAGAAAGTAAAACCCCACAACTTGGTGGATTTGTGTTTGTTGGTCCAGTTATGTCTGGTTGTTATGAAGTGATCATGTTGAGGTTTCTATGTCTCTGTTATGAACTAAAGTTAAAACAGTTCAGTGGAGTTCGAAAGACTGACTGAACACTGAAAGGGGTCATTATTGCAGAATGGAAACATCTGGAACAACTCAAGGCATAGAAAAATAACATTTTGTTGTCAGTCACGTTGACAACAAAATTAGTATTACAACGGCATTTGAAGACATAATCAGACAACAAACCGATATTGAAAAACGCAACAATGTAGTAACATAGTTCGCAACTCATGTTACTCTGAGCTTTTATCACACGTCACTCAATCAATCATCTCACTCGACACGGCATGACATTTTAATGACAACATCAACTGTTTACATTTATAATTTGCCTCGATTCATGCATGCAACTATGTATCTACACGGTGGTTTTATGGATGATTTGAAAAATTTTCAAATGATTTGAGTGACAGTGGTTGACTTCACCTGGGTTTTTTTTTGCAGAAAAACATCGGTTTTTTGCAGAAATTTTGGAGCGTTTGCAGAAATTTTTTAGCAGATTTCTGCAAATTGCAGAAACAGATTTGCATGCAAACTTTGGTTCTACAACATTCATTTTGTGCTTGGCGCTTGACTGAAATTTCACAGCAACATGAAACAGCTGTTTTTTGTCAAAAACAGCTGTTCCGGCGGTTGCTGTAGCGCAATGATTGGCGTTTAGTTTTACCTTCGTAAATAAAATCGGGGTATTTCGAATTCGAAAAATAAAACAGAATCAGATCAAATCGAGTAATTGTTTGCTGTTAGGCTTTCTGTTTGGAAAGAATGAAGTGATAGTGATTCTGATCCATCATCCACCCAATAGAAGATGCAAAAATAAGACATTGGCGGAGTTGTTGGCAAGTTTGTCGTCGATCTTGTCGAGAATCTCAGCAACCGATTCAAAGATGAGCACAACGTTCTCCAGGCTGCCAAAATATTTCTATTGTCTGAGAATGAGATACATGGATCTGAATAGCTCTTGGCGTACGACAATGCCGATCTGCTGTATCTGCACCAGTTTTATTCATCAATTTTGCCGGACAAGGGCAGTATCGCTGCCGAATGGAAACGACTCAAATGCGAGCAAAATTCAACTGGTCTGAGTACAACTAGAGGCAAGCATGCAGTATCTGGGGATGAAAACAAAGAGGCGATACAAAATCAAACCGAAAAAGTGAACTGCACCTTTGAGAACGTCGGCGGACGGACCGGAAGTCATCGCTTTGATTGAGGAATTTGAGCATTGAGGGTTTTCATTTGATTATCATTGATGTGTTGATAGGTTTAGTTTAAATCGAATGATTGGTGATTTGGTTGGTTTGGCAATCTGGTTTGGTATGGTTTGATTTTCTGAATCTTTTTTGAAAAATTCTGCGGTAAAACGATAGAATTGGCAGTTGCAATTCTGATCATCGTACAGAAATGATGCTCAGAACACAAAACATGACATTAAACAAGCACAAAAGCCATTTTCGTCATGTTTTTTTGAAATTTGCAGAAACCAAATTTCATTTGCAGAAATTTTTTGCCAAATTTCTGCAAATTGCAGAACCGACTTTTTGAAAAAAAAATCCTAGGACTTCACACGTATAGTCAAGGTAACGAGTTTTTATTGACGAAATCGAATCGAAACGCCAACATTTTTATTTCATGTCTCGCGTTCAGTTAGTTGATTATTTATCGTAAATAAATATGATTCAACCATTTCAAAACCAACCACAAACGCGCATGAGTCAGTCAAGCAACGTGCAGGAGTTTAGACTTCATTCAACTTTTGATGGGGATTTACGGTAGCGCATTGTGACAGACTTTGCACACCCCAAGTCATGTTCGGTTAAACTTCTCTATTTATCATATCTTGAATGCGAAACGTTCGCAATATACATGGTGATATTGTTGATATCTGATCTGTTTATGTATAGGTGTCGACTTGAATATCTGTTTTGGCCAGTGATAGTCACCAACCAATGCTAGAACTTTCGTTGGGGGCTACCAGGGGATGACCTATAGACTTTTATGAAGTGACTCTGCTGTCCCATGTTGACAACCGTTAGTGGTTTACTCGTACTTTCAACCGGAAAATGTGTGAAACCCCGACATCGGCTTGGAGAATGTGCAGAAAATGCGTGATCGTGTTTTGAACGATGAATGAATGTGGTGTGGTGTTTACTGCGAACAAATATACAACCAGTTTAAAATGTCTAATATGTATACGAAGCGTTTAATGAGATCAGAAACGGACCAAACGGAGAAGGTGACAAGGGATTATCTTATATATCGGAATAAACAACCTGCAGGCGGATCGTTTTTCAAAAACACCGTGCCAACATGGTGTTTGGCAGGCGATGTTATACAAGCTTACATTTCATTCACAAAATTTTCCCAACAAAAATCATTACCGATGTATTTATTCATGATTATTTTTCGGCGGCAACAATTCTGGTGTAGCAGAAAATAATCGGCTTTCGGCTGTACCATCCGCTGCCACGTGGTATCTGGTTTGCGTTTGAGTTGTGGCGTGGTGGAGCGATATATTGAAATGTGTTGTTGCAACAATTGAAAAGACACGCATGTTCATTTATGTTTTGTGTGTGTGTGTCTTAATGTGTAGCGCCGTTGTTTGTTGTTCGGCTTCTTCGCGAATCAGAGGGACCTCCGCCAAGATGGATACATGGTTCCTTTTGGTCACGGGTCCTTTGAGACCTGAATTGGGGCCCTTTCATGTATATGTGTATGCTGCTTATGATTATTGGTTTCAATTTCGCCGTGTGCGACTATGGTTCGCGAAATGAGATCAACAAACGTTGGCGCTAATTTAATTGACGATGCGTATACATACAGAGAGAGACGACAAACAATATCGCATGCTCATGTTTATTCGAGATGTGGTTTCGGTTCGGTGTGTTCTTACTGCTGGTTTCGAGCTACATAGCTGGTGTTTATCACACACACGCTGTGTGACGTGACGTTTTGACCAGTCGGCAACAATTTTCCGGCGCATCGAAGCATGATTCACCCTTGAATGAAACGAAACAACCTGCACGTCTGACTTCTCGGCATCATTGCTGCTATTTAGCTGATATGGTGCTCCCAAAGGTGGTCAACAGCACAATAAGCGGCAGCTGTAGGCCGGTGTGTTTGTCCTGTGCTGACAATTGAAACTAGGGAGGTGGGGGTGGTTGAATGGTTTTAAATGGGCGCGGAGTGCGGACCACCAAGCTCGCGAATGATGAAAGAGAGTCATGTATGAGCGGCGGCACGAGTTTTTGTCAAAGCTCCTAGTTTGTTGAAACATGAGTGAAACAGTGAAAATGAATCTCAGTTCGTTTCTAACTCAATGAACTGGCACCGCTAACCACGAAAAGCAGGTCGCTTGCGTTCGCACGGCTGTCGCTTAACCTCTTCTACTCATTCTTCATGTGGCGCCGTCTAGGCGGTGTGATTGTGCCGTGTGGGCGCCAGCTCATGAACTATGGGCGTGTGCGTCTGTGTGTATGCATGTCGTGCTGCACGTGATAATCAGTAGATGAACAGTAATTTTTACTATTATACTCGAATCTGAGGTTTGAACACCCGAGCATCGTAGCCTTTACAGTATTTCGGTCTTGACATGATTTTGCTGCAACCTTCGTGGTTGTTGTTATAATCTCCCCTTTTTCTGATGATCAGGAACCAGATCGGGCTGAGACCAAACACGGTTGATACCGTAAGAACTGTGGTATTTGATTTGTAAGCTTGTGTAACTGATTGAAGTTGCGCAGTAGACTTAGTGAGTATTCGCTCGCTCATAAATGTGCCAGGTTGGCGGTAACTGGGACAACTTTGGTTTGTATTTATAGGTCTGTTGGTTGGTTTTTAGCGTGTTTTACGTGCGTATCACACCCGTTACTCTCAGTAGTAGGCTGATTTCTATTCGCATGATTGATTGCGCGATTCATGCCGGTGCTGACCAGTGTCTTTTGACGCTGTGCGTGTTTCATTCGATGGTGGCAAGTTTTTCGAATGTTTTCAGTTTGGTCCATGAGAATTAATTCATGGGAAGGGATTTTCTGTCAATCGAATCAACGATTAATTGGCTTTGTGTATGGAGTCTTTTGTTTCCGGATGTAAACAATGGACGAGATATGAAGCCAAAAAATCAGGTGATGATGCAACATTGAGCTGGTGGAATGGTTGACCCTTTTTAGTCTTCACATCTGTTTGTCCGATTCTGATTCTTTATGCAGTTATGAAGAACAAAAAATGACATCAGGTGTTTTGTAATTCTCCAACAAAGTCACAACCCAGAACTAATCACGTACTTGGTCAAAGACACGTAACTACATGAGTATTTGTGAGGTCATGTACTGCGTCAGAAATTTATTCACTCCATTCAGAGTTCATTTCGTTCGTTTAAGCCGTGCAAGGGCTAACCTTTTTTACACGAAAACCACTAGAGCACTTGAAACAGCGTCGAACCAAAACGATCTGTTGTTCTCCATATACATATACGAAAAGGAAAAGCTGCGCTCTGCGTGATGTGTGATGGTTAAGTGGCACGTACGTACGAAGACACTATGCTCAGTTGTTAACATGGTTTTAAGCAAAAAGAGAACACTTGATACCAGCAGTGACATTGGGGGATTATGGCCATTCCTGGATGCCCTATGCCATTAAGTGACACTTGAACTATTGCTGGTTGCTGGATGAATCGTGTGATTTGTGGTGTAGTTGTAGTGTGCAATATCAGCTGCGTGATGTGTCCATTCTTGTGCGTTGTATTTGATGTTTGTACAAATGTACTTAAATGTACATGAACATGAAATCTGTGAATGGACTCGAGTTTTTATGTGGTGCCATCTGCATTTCGGCTTGCGTTCTTCTGATCGTACAGAGTACTTTTCAGTTTTCTTGTCGGAGGGGAGGGTTGAGGGATTTTGTAGTTTAGTTTTGTACTTTTGAGATACTTTCGAGATAGGCGGACTGTCATTATTACATATGTCATGTGGCTGGTAGAAGAAGATTGCGTTTAGCATCTCAGCTGATTGCGCGATTGCGCTGGAACGAAAGTTGGGGGTCACTAGTTTAAGTTATCAGTATATCCTTCGTAGCTTTCGTTTTGTACCGTGTAAATGAAGTATAATGGGATTTTTGTAATGTGAAATGGGATCCGGGGGCGGTTCGTTTGCCGCGGTTGTCACGTCGCTCGAAACAACGTCTCGATTTAACATGATTATTCCGAAATAATGTGGAAGTTCGGAGGAATTTCCTGGCGCCACACGACCTCAGTGAAGCCAGACGTGAAATTTCCGTCCGTATTTACGCGTACAATAGTTTGACAGACATTGTCGTGTCGTGTGTGTCCGCGAGCTGAAATTGAACAACGACACGACTTAATGTGACAGTAGTAAGTGACATCGAGTAACTCTAAAAATAGTTCTAGTATACTCGCGTTTGAAATGGAACACCACACACACACACACACACGAAAATCATGCATATATCGGCTTGTTTGGAAGCACATTTGGCAGCTCCACCCCACTGACAGCGTCGGGTCTATAACCATTTTGTAAAATATACATTACGTGACTCCAATGTATTTAAGTGGGCACAGTGGTTACTAGTTACGTAGTTGTTCACCGCTCGAAATTCCATTACGCAAAAGCATATAGACAGACACATGGGCACAACTTAACCGGGGGGACTGGTAGATTTGGGTGGGCTGAAAACTAGTTTTTAAAATTTTGAACACTCGAAAAGCCGTTCGAACGACTTGAAAGGAAACGAGGTCATTATTAAAAATGTATATTGTGTCTAGTCTAATTCATATTGGTCACCCACTAGTGGACCTTCGGTTCACTGTCAACAATCGTTTAAAGGGGCACTCCATTTTCCACTTTCTCTTCTGAAACCATGATGCAATCCATGGTACCAACCGGCCCGTCACACCAAACGGCTTTCTGTTGCATTGGGTTTGGGACGAGGACAGAGAAAATTCTGTTCTGCGAATCCGGAAATGAGGTCTCATATGTTCGGGCTTCAGCGAGAGAGAACACTGTTGCTGTTATTATTATTATATTGTTAAAACTGCGAAATATACCGGCTGACTCTCTCTGGTATTGTATGTACAGTGGATGGCGTGAAATTCAATTGTCACTAAGCTAACTCGCTTCCAGTAGCAGCGTTTTGAAACTGAGCCGAGAACACAATGATCCCGGTTTCCATTGATTCTTTGCAGTTGCCACCACCGACAGTCGCCGACTGCAATGTGTCGTTTTTGCTCTCATGCATGATACAGGGTGAAACGGCGCTCAAGCTGGAACAGGGACGGGTGCTTGGTGGAAGTTCTGTTTGTGAACAATTTACTTTGTTCGTGTCCGGTTCTCTTACGCAACAGAGGAAACAGGCAGTAATCGCAATTAATGAAAAATTAATAAGAGAATAAAAAACGCTAGTCCCCCCGACATGCCGTCTGGTTGGGCAAGGTTAGGGTTTCATGATGCCCTTTGTGACTGTTCGGTCACGGATCGTAAAGTTTAATACTAGGAACATTACCATTAACATGACGAATGGGTACGTTTTTATGACGGTTCATTTGCGAACGCACATGTAAGCGTCATGTTTGCACATTAGCCGCAAAAGTTTTACAACCCACTAAAATTATTTCACCCGCGATTCATTCGAGCGGGACGGGGAGAGAATTTTTATGATTAGCTTGTTCGTCAGGAGACATTTGGGCGCCCGTCCGAATATTTTACGACACTTTTTAACAACGTTTAGCTTTATCGATGTCAGTCTGCCATTGCCCGGGGTTGCCAGTTGAAGCGAAACGGCAATCGTTCCGATATCAAACAATACGTTGATCTGTAATTACTGTTTACATAATATGGAATCGATCGGGGTCGTGATAAGCCATCATTGAGATGTTTAAGATTCTTGTCATGTGTCATGTACCGCCATTTCCTGAGACGGAAGGGTTCTTGTGTTTTTTCGGCCATCTTCCGTGGTTCAATCAAGAAACGCTATATGAATGAATGAACAAACATGATATGAATGATTCAATTTGCTGTCGGTCACGCAATGTATCCGCTCCGCCCTGTTCTCCGTTTCAAAAAAAAAACAATGACGAGATCACTTGCAAAAGCTAATTATTTTTTTCGGTTTTGCTGGTGTTCCGGACGTGTAGCTCGGAACTATATATCAATCGTCAATGTAGCTTTCTTTATTGTAACATGCATCCATCTAGCTTTATTATGCGGGTGACAGAAAAGCGGAATTTGATGAATTGTGCTTGATCGATGGTGAATTATTTGTGGGTTAGATTGACTGGTGACGTTTTTGCAATGTGGGCATTGTAAGAGAACTGGGGTCAGCAACTGCGGTTGGTTTTTTTTTAACGAAAGTTACAGTGTAACATTATCGTTTTTTTTCAGTTGATCCTGATTGAGCTATAAGTCCTGAGTTGGTCCTGGACTAGGGTTAGGGGAAAAAAAATCCGGATTTTTTTTTTTAATTAAAAAAAAATTTTTAAAAAAAAATTTTTTTTACAAGTTAGGTTTGTTCGAAGCGTCTCGTCGAGCTGAGTTCATCTAGACTATTTTCAGAACGATCCGGAAAACTATAAGAGCGAAAATCGTGTTTTATTGAAATTATGTCCATTTCATAGAGGGAAAGTTGCATTTTCAACAGTAAAACAGGACAATTTTCGACGTGTACTTGAATATTGAACCGTTCTTAGTTGTTCCTCTTTAGAAAATTACCAAAATTTGACTGTGTTCAAAAATTCCTGTTTGCTGTAGCTAAGTCGGCAACCCCTGTCGACCCGGTCGCCCCCCCCCCCCAAGACACTTACTTTCAGGTTCAACCAGCTATGCTATCTGCCACATGGCGAGAGCCCACTCTTCAAATCATGGTATCGAAAACACGTACCATGATGTCGCGATCACGTTGCGGGCAACTGACAGACGCAAGTTTAACACGTTAGTTTAGCTCAGCACGCAAGTTTTAACATGTGGCCATGTTATCGGGTATCTGAAAAACGGTCGTGTGATGTGGTATTAACCAACATCTCCGCTCCAATTGTTTAACAATATATCGCACAACTCCATTGTAGACCTATAACATACGCCAATCAACAAAATATCATGTTCATCTCATGGCCTACCACCGACTGAAAAAACATGTTCTAAGTTGCAAGAAAACGATTTCTGAAACGATATTTCAATTCAGTTAAGTCATTTCAACGCTAAAAATTGACTCTAGAAGTCATCCAAATCGAAAAACATGGAGTACGTCGGTCAAAATGACCAAATAATGACATGTACCTAAGCACACAAAGAAGTTGGGAAGAAAATTTGGTTTGAACTTTCAAAAAATTATGCCATAAATCGAATTTTCAGAGCAAAGTAGAAGAAAAATTTTTCAAATTTTTTTTTAAGTTTGAAAAAAAAATCCAACTTAAAAAAAAACGAAAAAAAAATATAAAAAAATTTTTTTTTTTCAAAGCCCCTAACCCTATCCTGGACACAACCAGTGGTCAGTGGTGTCGGTGAGTCGTGTTGACACAACAAATCAGAGTGTCTCATTGGAAAGGCAAATTATGTGGTGATGCTGTTATGCAAGTTTTGAAAGTATATGAATTCCACAAATTGAAATATTTTTGAATTGAAAACATTTGCGTTGTGATCTGATTACGGTATCAGAACGCCCTTTTGTTTAAACTTTTTTAACAACCTGCGACACAAGTCTTGTACTTTGTTGGGTAATTATCATCTTTTCATTGACCTTTTCACGAACACTAATAGCCGCAAAAGAAAACCAGTTTTTATTCTTAGTCGTTTTCAAATCACCGCAAATTGTTATCTCGTTTACTTTTTGCACTTTTTGGCTTTCCCTTTCACTTTTTCACAATTGAACGTGGTCAGTCAGTAATTTGCTCTGTTCCATGAATGAATGAAAGTGTGAAAGCACGTGTTCTTCTCAGTATATGATGTGGCGAAACGTGAAAAATGATTTTTTCTCATTATGTAGTTGGCAGTCGGGTAGTTATTGAGAACATTAACACGCCTTCTGACGGGAGTTTTTTGTGTACAACCGAACAAATTTGTCTGACCTTGGCACGAACAGCGAAAATGCATTAGCGCGCGCACATTTTGCAATATATTCCTTTGCGCCCTAAAACACGCAGACGTGGGGAGAGGGGCAGAGCGCTCATGTACCGTACACAATCATCACGCTATTATTATCATCAGTGGAATGATTTTCCACCTGACTTTAACAACAACACGACAGCATGCATTTTTGTCGACTCTATCCAATGTTGTTTCGATATGATTAGTCATGACTTTTTGAGTTTTTTAATATTACCGACTTAGGTACTTTATGGGGGGACAGTATAATGGTGTCATAAGAACCGAAATGTAATGCGGTGTTTTCCTATCAGTCGAGGTCTTTCCAATTGCTTCGGTCATTTGTGATCTTTTGTCACAAGATCTGAGGTGTGAAGAAATTTGTGCACACGCAGGTGTAATCAAAGACACTTTAAGGATTAGGCGATCAGGTAGTCTGGTCTGTAGTGACTTTCCATTGTTGCTATTGTTTGGGTTGGCATAATCGGCGGGTTACTTTTTTCTCTTTGTTGTAGCCTCTAGTATCTCTCTAATTTTGGGTTGTTTTCACCAAATTTGCTTGCCTAATTCAGGGGTATTTTGTCGTTGATTTGATAATGAACTGATGAGACTTTGTGACCTGATGATGGTGTTATGAAATGTTGTGGTGTCCACAAATGAAGTGTTGCAATGAAAAGGGATGGGTGACTTGCGACATTGGGCTGAAAACGTGAAATTCAGCTGGGGAATAGGCACGCACACGCGAATTGGGTTGATTGGTTGTCGGTACGCTGCCAGGAGCGAAGCAGCCAACCATCGAGCCAGTATTTGAAATTTCCACTCCGCAGTAAAGTTTGATCTTTTATCAGGTGAAGGTGAACCACAGTTCACAGATCGTCTATTCCATTGCGTATAGATCAAAACTCCTAAATTCCAACCATAAAATCTCCAAAAAACTCGCTTTTTCTCCAGCCTGCCCGCCCGGAACGTACAAGGCACTGCGGGGTGACACGATTTGTCGGCCGTGTCCGGAGAAAAGCCAGTCCACTCGGTCCGGCCAGCCGGAGTGCCGCTGCCTGGCCGGCTACTATCGGGCGCAGCAGGACAGCAGATCGGCCGCTTGCACCAGTCGGTTTCTATGGTGTTTTTTTGGAGATTGATGTCGGAAGTGAAAGTTTTGGTTTATTTGTCAGGTTTTAGTTTAATGGTGGCGCTTGTTAAGTAAGAAGGTGTTCGAAATATGAAAAATAGGAGTGTTTTCACGAAATTTAGTGTCGTAGGCACGGGTAAAATGCTGATGATTGAAAAGGTGGAAAGGCCACAACTTGTAAAGTTCGACACATTTGGAAAAACGTGAAGGCCGATTAATTTTCTGGTTCAGGCATGGATTGGAAAGCCAATATTGATTGTCGTTCGTGTGCAGCGGTGGAACGCAAAATTGTGTGCCACTCGCTGATTGGCTACTGAACTCACTTATTGGTCGTAACTACTTAATGCGAATCCGATTATTTTTGAATGTTTTGAAGTAAATTTTTGAATGCCGATTAGATTAACTCAGCGCTGCAAAAAATGCGTTAAAACTCCCAACCACTGTGAAAAGAACACCAACCAGCATTTGAAAAAGCCTTGCCCCGTCCAAACATCAAACAACACACCGTCTGAAAAAACAAAACAGCATACCAAAAAACGGTCAAACATAAAAACCACCAGCGCAGCATTTGCAGTGCCGCCGTCGCGTCCACTGAACGCGCGCGTCATCCGGGTCGACCACGAAAGTGCGGTGCTGCAATGGCAATCGCCCTCCAGCAACGGCGGGCGCAAGCAACTCTGGTACAACGTGCAGTGCAAACAGTGCCCGTCCTCCACGCAGTACAGCCCGTCGGCGACCCGCCTGAACGAGACGCGCGTCACGTTGAGCGGACTGAAGCCGGACACCGAGTATTCGGTTGGTTCGGGTTGCGCTTGCGGTTTTATGTGTTTTTTGTCCGGGGAGTGTGTTTTTCGGGTAAGGAGCGAGAGTGCTGAAGAATTAGGAGAGTCGGAAAGTTTTGGAACAGACACGCACATACATTGACACGCCTGTGATCCGTGTTGTGGGCTGTACCAGGACTGGTCTCTACTGAGTGGCCTACTATTGATTGTGAGTGGTTTTTACGAGTGACCGCTGATTGGCCGGTTAAATTTCTGAAACCAAAAAATACGAGAATCCCGATTGGTGAGAAACTTGTGCGCATTTTGTGTCTCTGAGTTCAAGTTCAAGTTCAAGTTTATTTGTAAGCCTCACGGCCAGCTCACATCAACACATTCACAAAACTTCCATTATGCAAAACAAACACAATTGATGTCACAAAAAAAAACCTAAAGAAACACAAGATTATTGATGAAATTGGTGAATGCATGAATGAAAGCAAGCAAAAAGTCGATGCAAACGAATGGGCAGATGACTGCCCGGGTATTCACACAAAGAAACAAAATCCACAAAATAAAACCAACCGTCGACAGTCAGAAACAATGAATGTTAAAAAAAAACGCGCAAACACAATTGTAGCTTGAGAGAAGAAATAAATAAAATAGCGCGATCACGAACCGACAACATCAGACAGCGCACAACGGCCACGATTGACATTCAGGCACGATTAAATTAAGCAAGAGAAAGCAAAACAAACACGGCACAGTTGCTTTTCTTTTCTTCATCACAGTTTTTCTCTCACTTGTTTTTTTTTCTTTTTTTGTTATTTTTTGTTATTTTTTTGTTCATGGGCTCTTCTTATTTTTCCTGTGCAATCCCAAATACAGCTAACAGCAAGTGATGAGCAACAGCAAGCAAGTAACAGTGCTAGTTAACAAAAAGAATGCCCTGAACACAAAAGCCACAAGAGCACACAGAAAAACGCGAGATAAAAAGAGCTGTGACATGGACACACACTTGCACCAGATACAAGAAAAAAGAAAACAACACGAAACGTCGCACAAAAGAGCACATGTGATTCAAAACAAAAACGCAATGACATTCAGTTGAACATGTTTCAAAACAAAACAAAACAAAACAAAGAGTGCTGGCGGCTGGGCGGACTCTCCTGTCTATTCCAATGCAGCAGAAAATTTACCAAAGACAAATGAATGAATTTTTTTATATTCCTGTGTTTTGAGACGCCTCCGAAAACTGGCTGTAGTTGGTGAGGTGACAGTTTCATCAGACAAAAGATTCCAGAGATGTATGGTCCTAACGCACCAAAAATTTTTCCTGATAGTGGTCTTGTTTCTGGGAACTGCGAGTTTGAGTGAATGACCTCGAGTACCTGTTCCGGTTTGTTGAAAAATAAAGAAATCGTTCAGAAAGGGAACGAAAGTAACAGAATGGATAAATTTGTAAACCATGGTAAGGTCTGAAATGTGTCTTTGAATTATAATAGGGAGTAAGCCAGTTTGGTGAAGCCTGTCCTGGTATGATGTGTTCATTTCATAGCCGAGTAAATATTTTGTAAAAGATCTTTGTGGAGATTCAACAAGCTTATTTAGACCTATTAGAGATGAAGACCAAACAGTTGGGCAAAAATTTAGGTGGGGCAGGGCGAGTGTTTTGAACAGACGCAGCCTGAAACTTTTTGTTCTAATGCGGAAGCAGTGCTTGATGGTGCCAACTATGCTATTTGCTTTTTTGACAACGGTCCGAATATGGTCATTGAAACTCAAGGATTCATCAACAAGTACACCTAGATCTCTAATTGCTGGTGTTGATTCAATAGTTTTATTGTCTATTGTATATTGGAAATGAGGATTTTTCTTGGGTCCCACGTGGAGAATCCTTGTTTTTGAGACAGATAAATCGAGGGAGTTAAGCTTCATCCAGTTGTTTAATGCATCAAGATCGCTTGTCTGGTGTTGCAATCTTCGTTTGCTTCTGCGACTGATGAAATGCGTTTGCAGACACGTGAAAAAGGAATTTGTGTCATTCAAATATGTTTCAAGTGATCCTGTGGTACGCAAAAAGACAGCTACATAAAGTTGTACTTGGCGACACCGCAATCAGCTAAATTTTTTTTCGCATCGATTCGATTTCCAGCGATATACACGCCAATGAATCGCACGAGCACACGACACTCTCACAAGTTCCACTTGGGTTAACAAGCGCTGAATGCTTGTAACTAGAATGCTAAGACGTGCTTTAAAAAATGCTTTAACGCGTCTGTTCGCATTCGAACGTGCTGACACTGCACATTGACGCCTGCAACGGGGCCAGACAACCGAAAGGCCAACAGAACGAACGTGCACGTGTACGTGACGGAGCCGTCCTCATTCTGATGATCGTAATACAACTGGTAGAAACGATATTTTTATTCTGATACGGCCGCACAGGCGTGCAATTGTCCAGTCATACTCAATTTTTGATCTACGACCAGAACGAAACCAATCCAAAACCAATCCAAATCCAAAAATCCAGAACGAACAAAAAACCGTCCACCAAGCACCATGTTTTCTGCCACTCAGATCCTGATCAAGGCGGTCAATGAGGTGAGCGCGGTGATGGCGGCCGGTCGTGCAGCGTACGCGGTGGTCGATCTGAAGACACGAGCGCTGGCGCCGATGAACGTGAACAATCTGCGGGTGGTGCAGCAGACGCGACGCTCGATCACGCTCAAATGGGACCCGCCGATCATCGATCTGACTCCGCAGACTGTGAGTGATGCGTCGGTTGGTGTTGTTCATTCATTCATTTTATTTCGCAAGAATGCAGGATGCTCCGCTAAAACTGTTAAGACAGCATGAGATACGGAGACCGAAAATGTTGTTTCGAAAGTTTGTTCGATCGCTTGTTTCGAAATCGCGCTGATAGTCCAAAGTAAATCAGGACATCGAAAATTGTCGACTTGTTGATTGGCTGCTTTTGAATCGCGGTCGCTTGATTGTTCGCATGTGCGAGCGAATCAGCGTGCCAGAGTCGAGACTTTAAAAATGCGCAAATCGCAGATTTCGACAGTTTTACGGCAACTTTAACGTTTCTCCACCAGTATTCCAACATCGTCAAAAAAGCAAAACAAAAAACCAGTCCACCATTAATTTCATTCTTTCGAAACTTTCAGAAAACGGACAGCGTCGATCCGCGCGACGTCGTCGCCGACCTGTTCCAAGTGCGCTATTACGCTGCGTCTGAGAGGGCGGAACCGATTGTGCGTGACGTGAACGTACCCACGGTCGAGTTCACGGACTTGAAGCCGGACACGGATTATCGATTTCAGGTTTGCTACGCTTTTGTGAAATGATTTTGAGACTTTTGGTGGTTGCCATTTTTTGCGTCGGCTCTGACAATCTAACACACAATCTGTTCGTGGGGCTGACCTTTCAAATTTCTATTTTTCGATTTATACACTCAAAAGTCCCACTACATGCCCGACGGCATGCCATATTGGAATGCTGAAATCGTCGTTGTCTCAATAGTCCACAGGGACTGAAAGATGCAGTAATGATGACAAGAAAACACTCAAATGAAACCTGAAAACCATACTCCGAACTACATGCTGTTCATGTACAGTTTTATAGTTTTTTCCTGTTTTTTGCGAAATCAAATGCATGGATGGAAATACAACCGAAATAGAACAACAACAATAAAAAAACAACCAAAACCAATTCAGGTGCGTGCGTTAACGGCGCGCGGCTGGGGCGCGTGGTCGCCGCTGGAGTGGGGCTCAACACGCGACCAGCCAGTGAGCCACGGCGATGGCCCGCAAAACGGCGGTACACCGGGCGCACAGGACGGGCAGCCGTTCCCGTCGACCACCGTCGTCCTCTCCGTCGTCGTCCTGATCGTCGTGCTCCTGCTGGTCGTCGTCGTCATCTGCTGGTGGCGAAAGGACGCCACGCGAAACGGCAGCGACTCGGACCCGCTCGATAAAGGTGCTTAGTGATTCGAGTGAGACGAACATTGCTGAAAGCTCTTTTCGTTGTTCTCCTGGCGGTTTTTTGGATGCGCCAGGGCCAAGGGTTTTCGAACGATGTTTACATTAGGTACGGAATTCGACTTCAATTAAAATTTTCAGTCACACTGTTTTAATGGATAGGTTTCGTTTGGCCATACCTGTGTCACCGTTTTACAATGCATTGACACTTTTTCCAGACCACAGCATCACACCGGACTACCACCACTACAATCCGACGGGCGTGCATAGTGAGTTTTTTATGATTACAAACTTTCGAAATCTGAATGTTTTGTTTGTTCGCTGTGGTGCCTATTTCTTGTCGGAACTGCAATTCAATAAATTCAAAAGAAAAAATACTGTGCGATCTTGCCGAGCTTGAGGCCGGTTACCACTGAGTGAAACCGTAACAGTAGTTTCTAGCAGTGGCGGTGTCAGCAAAGCAAACAGATGAAAACCAACAACAAGCGGAATCTTGAACGGAAAGCACAATAAGAACTGTCACAAAAAACACATTGCGCAACTGCTCAGTGCGGGCGAGTGCAAATCGTGAACGGAAAACGGAAACATAACTGTCACAAAGAAAAGAACGGCGCCGTTTTTGTTGCAGTGGCCAGTCCAATGCTAAACTACTCGTCCGACTCTACGGTCGGCTGCGCGAACGCCGGTCTCTCGCTGACGGCCGGTCTGACGAGACCGACGGTCGGCGTCAGTTCGTACGTGGATCCGACCGCCTACGAGGACGAGGCGTTGCTGCGGGCGCACGCGCGCCAGATCCCGCAGGCGGCCATCTGCATCGAGGAGGTCATTGGCACAGGTTCGCCGTGGTGGGCTGGGCATTCGTTGCTTTCTGGAACACCACTCAAAAAGTGAGCGGGGCACATGCACTGATGAGGCCACCCCTCGTTCTGCAGATGATGTTGGCCAGGCGCCGAAATGCAGAGAACCATCATGCAAATTGGTTGATTTTCACGCGATTTTCATGAATGACTTTTTAAAAACGGAGTGCACACTGCACAGTAACAGAATTACGACTATTTCATGAACTGAATAGCCAAAACAAATGTTCCCTTCACCAACCGCCCACAATA
This sequence comes from Theristus sp. LFF4_11, assembly GCA_030248135.1. Lineage (NCBI taxonomy): Eukaryota > Metazoa > Nematoda > Chromadorea > Monhysterida > Xyalidae > Theristus > Theristus sp. LFF4_11. The sequence continues at coordinate 28,126 of JASANC010003105.1, forward strand.
ACCAAACCATAACAAAAGCAAAAAGTACAAGCATGCTGCAGGCGAATTCAGCCAGGTGTGCCACGGTCGACTGGTGGGCGTCGCCGGCTTCCCGGACAACCTGGACGTCGCCATAAAGACGCTGAAACCGGACCACTCGAGCGACAAGGAGAAGACGGACTTTCTGATCGAGGCGTCCATCATGTGCCAGTTCGACCATCCGAACGTCGTGCGTCTGATTGGCGTGTCGACGCTGTCGGAGCCGGTCATGATCATCACCGAGTACATGGAGAATCACTCGTTGGACTCGTTCCTGCGCGCCAACGACGCCCGACTGGAGACGACGCAGTTGGTGGCGATGCTGCGCTGCATCGCTGCTGGCATGTTGTACCTCAGTCAGAAGGGATATGTCCATCGGGTTGGTGCGCCAGCCGGCTTTTTTAGGCCACTGGTTTTTTTTGGTTTCTGTTAAGTCTGTACGGATGGTCGTGATCGGAATCTGTAATGAAATGATTGTTGATTTATTGATTGGCTGCACATTCGAGAAACAAAAACTCGAACTGTAAACAAACAAAAAAACTCGAATCGACTATGAACAAAAAACAACTCGGAACTAACTCGTCCACCGTGCCTTTGTCGCCCTCCAGGATCTCGCCGGTCGCAACGTGCTCGTCGACGCGCAGCTCGTCTGCAAGATCGCCGACTTCGGCCTGTCGCGCACGCTGGCCGTCGACGACGCCAACGACGAGATCTACACGACGCGGGGCGGCAAGATTCCGGTGCGCTGGACGGCGCCGGAGGCGATCACGCACCGCAAGTTCAGCAGCAGCTCCGATGTGTGGAGTTTCGGCGTGGTCGTCTGGGAGGTGATGTCGTTCGGTGAGCGGCCGTACTACGACTGGAAGAACCACGAGGTCATGCAGCACATTGAGGCCGGCTATCGACTGCAGCCGCCGATGGTACGCTGTGGCGCGTTCACGGGTGTTTTTGACGGGGGGGGGGGGTGTTTATGGGCATCTGAAACGGTGCGCTTGATTCCGTTGCCGTTAGTATGGTTGGTATGTTTTGCACAGTGTAACAGTGTTGCACCAGCCGAATACCGAATTTCATTTTCTCTCTCCACCACTCGCAAAGTGCACAATCGCAGGATTGCCCGCCGGCCATCAGTCAACTGATGCGCGACTGCTGGCAAGTCGAGCGATCCGACCGCCCATCGTTCTCGGACATTTTCGCGCGTCTGAATCGCCTCTGTACACACCCGGAGAAGCTGTACACCTCCGAGGGACGCTGTCTCAACGGCGCACACAATTATTATGAGTGAGCTGTGTTTTTGTTCTTGAAACCTCACGAGCTCCTTGCAGAATTCAATTCTAAAGTTTTACAGTTCTAAATCCGAAAACAAACGCTCGATCACATTTGCCACAGCTCGTCCGTCCTGCCGTCCGTCTCGCGTCTCGCCGCGCCCTCTTCGTGCGGTGCACTGCCGCAGATGGCGACCGCAAGTGCCGCCACCTCCTCCGGCGGTACCCCACCGTACCCGTCAAACTCTCAACAACAACAACAACAAGAACAGCAGTTCCGCAGCCAACTGCAAGCGGCCGGTCTCTGCCGCTGCGTCGACCAGTTGACCGCGGCGGGCATTCGCTCGCTCGACGGTCTCTCGCGGTTGACCTCGATCGACTACCACCATTACGGCATTGACCCGCGCGACGCGCAGGCACTCAGAAGACTGCTCTTCACGAGTCGCCGTCACAACAATCAGCAGCAGTCGAGCTCCACGGGCGGGTCGACGTCGTCGTCGAATCTGTCGAGCTCGCGGCACAACGTGGCGCTGGCGACCCGTGTGCCGACGCCGCCGCACGGCCCGCCGCCCGCACCACCACCGCCGTACCCGCATCACGCGTACACGTTGGGCGGCAATAAACAGCATCGGCCGTCGATCACGCACCAGCTCAGCACGAACACGATGCGCGCAAAGGGACGCGACGAGGGCTTCTTTGTGTGATATCGATCACGTTTGTGACTGCTGTGCTGGGTTTCAGAACAGCTGTTTCTGTTTTGAGTCGGCCATTCTGTCGGAGATAATTCGATTTCGATCCAACACTACCCGGCTGATTGGAACATACTTTTTTAATCAATCAATTAGGGCGTTTTTCGATAGTTTTGTGCCAGTCGTGTACAAAAAACGCGAATTTTTTATTTTTCTTTCTTGGCGGTACATTGCATTGGCTTTTGGGCATATCTTGATCTAAAATTCAACAATAATTCAACTTCATTTTGCGTTTGGAACGGTTTTATCTAAAATAAGGTTTTCAGACATTGACATCAGTTCTCGCTTTTTTCATTTGTTTGTTTCAAGCTTTCTGTTTTTAATAGTCATAGAAAAATTCACACATAACCTGTCGTTTTTTTGTTTTTCTGCCTCTACATCTTGAAAATGTTGTTTTTTTTGTTTTTTAGGGTTTGTAAAAATTTTATTATTATTATGCAATTTGCTTCCAAATGCCAATCTGCACTGAAATTCCAAAAATGTTACATGTTCCAAATTGGCGGACTTTTGTTATAAGTTTCTGCGTGTTTTCTGTTTCCAGAACGCTGAAAGAAAAATGCTTTGAAATCAGAACGCAAGCAATGAGTTCTTCTGTTGCTTTAGAGGATTGAAGAAAAGTTTTGAGGGATAATTGTGGACAAACTTATAGAAATTATGTTTTTTTTGATTCTGTACGCTCTAATTCTGCTGTGATAAATACGATCATGAAAATCAACAAATCATTTCGGTCTAAAGTTATGAAAATAAAAATCGTTGTTGTGTAGTGTTATTTGTGTGAAAGTAATCTATCCGTTCAAATTTTCTGTATGGTCCAAAATGTGTTACACAAGTAAAAAATTGGCTTCATTTCTATTTTTCTAAAAAAAATCTTGGACAACAATTGTGTTATCATGGTTCGGTTTTTTTGTTTTTTTCGTCGTTCATGTTTCAAAGTTTCATTGAGTTGCTCTTTTCGGTCTTGTCAGTTTCCATGTTGTTTTTCTTGCGCGCGTTACAATTGATTGGTTGTTGAGAAAACGGAAAGAAGAGAAAGAAATCGGCAAAATAAATTCTATATACCTGAATGAAGGTTGGAATTCTTATCAAAAAACTTCTTTATCGGTTGTTGTGAACTAAAGTTTTTAAAGTCAAAAGAACTAGAAGAACGCCTCTTTTTATTTGATAACTCGCTGGTGACAGACAAGAGGATGGCGAAATCAGAACTTCTTTGCGGGCGAAAAAAACAAATAGCGTTAATTTTGTTCTGAATTAATGCAGCAACGTCACTTCAGTGGAACAGTCACCAGTAAAACACGGTTTGTTCAGTACTATTAGTTTAATAGCTCGTATTAGTAGGTTTCTCTTGGCGAAGCAAATCAGTTGTGTCCGACGGCAAGGGTCGCGAGAGCCGCGGTCAGCCCCATGAAACATTCCGTCTGATGTTTGGCGTCTTTTGTGGCGTCGTCGTGGCTTTGTTCGCCGTTATGCTGCAAGCAATAGTCATCTGTCAGAAGCAAGTTCGGTTATTTTTATTGAAACTAGTAGTACTACTTGGTTTCCTGTTGAAGAATGTATGCCGAGAAGTCGCGGGTCTGAAGTCAATGCGCATATCAGATACGACTACACAGACTGTTTTTTAGCCAGGGCTAACCCAGCCAACCCAAGCATAGTTGTGTGGTCAAGAAAAACCAAATCTCATCATGCTAGCCATATGACCAAAATTTATGATGACCATATGAATAAATTTGACATCCACCCGAGAAAACAAAAAAATGTGTTTTTCTGAAAACAAAAAAAAATGTTTCAAGCGAACCGCAGGTGTGGTCGCTTTCGGTGGTTCTGTTTCGGTCGGTGGTTCTGTTTCGGTCATTTTCGTCTCCGTGGTTGTCTTCTCGGTTGTTGTTGCCTTCGCCGTTGTCTTCTTTTCCATGGTCGTTGCCTCGACAGTCGTCTGATCGTCCTGTGAAATTCGGGCATTTTCTTATTTTTTCATAAAAAGTTGAACTAATTTATCGTTGATTGGTGGTTTGACAAAACACACTTGCAATAATAATTTCCCCAGTGTGTGCGCATTTTTCATTGATGACCGACCAATGACGTCATGCATATTCTGGTTGGGCCCGAAGCGTGCCAACAGCGTATTAGTGAGTTTGCATCGATAAAACGTCAAAAAGTCATCACCACAAGGCAAACAAGAAAACATGAACTGCTCAACAAGAATAAAACTGTGCAACACCACACCACCACCACAACAACAAAAACATTGAAAATGACATGTCACATGACAACATGTGCGATAAAAAGTTACATAAACACATAGAGCTTCAGTCCGAAAAAAACTTCCTACCTCAACACGAGCTTTCTGGCTTTGTTCCGATTGGTCATCATGATCGACCACTTGAAAGACGTCGCCCGGAAAAGGCTCTTGGACCAGCTCATCTCGCGTCCCCACCGCGGCCACCTGGCCTTCTTCCGCTTCCACCCCGGACGTGTCTCTTCCTCCTAACTCGTCGCCAAAAGTGGTCTTCACTTCGACTGGGTTCTGTAGAAACAAACAGTGCAGTGTTACATTGTACAATTATATTTTTCGCAGAATTACAGTGCAATGGAAACGTTGATTGACCGGTGCTCGGGTTTGCTTGGAAGCCAGAACAACTGCGATTGTCGCTAAACTACGTCTTTGTGTCATTGAGAACGCTTATACAATTTATTTTTATTCGTCAATTTTTGCTGAGCCACCTCTGATCGTGAATAAATGCTAAATTTGTTGAACAATTAGTTGAGTAGGCGTTCAACAGTGCATGTTCAAAAGCCGTGCTCCATGTCCTGACCTGTACTCCTGTGGCCACCAGTGATCCCAGTCCTATTTTCCGGTGTGTCATTCACTCGCTGTCACAGAGAAAAATTGTCCACAAAAAAACGTGCAAGATTTTTTGGAGAGCACACTGCACAACCTGCGGTCCCTCCAACAAATCGTTGACCGTTTTACTGACTCTTTGTATTCTTACTGAACATTTCTCTCCACAACAGATTCTATAGAACTTTAAGGTGCATTCATGAAACAGAATTTAGTGACCGCGTAGCTACAGCTACGCGTCATGAAATACTGTACTGTTTCATGAATGCCGCTTTACGTCAGACTCCGGCAGATCATCCTGACTGAGCATCCCAAGGCCGTATTCTAGTGCCGGCTCTTCGATGATGACCAGCCCATCCGGCGTCCCAACCGTCGTGGTCGCCGGGCTTTCTTCTGTATCCAGCTCGTCCGCGCTGTCACTGTCTGTTGTGGTGGCGTTAGCCGCAGCAGCAAATGCACTCTGTGAAAGCAAAAAAATGGTGGAATTGTTGGCTTTTCAGTAGTCTGCATTCGAACTCCTTGTGGAAGGAAACCGGTGACCTGAACCTCAGTGAAACGAGTGGCACACTGAAACAAAAAACAACTGACCAAGGTTACTGCAATGTATGACCAATATGATGCAATCAGATTGTTGTCAAAAAAATTTATTAAAACTGAAAACAAAACAACAAAAATCAATTCAAACACCAGCCGTTTCATCCAGCAGCCGCTCAGTCACACTCCCAGTGGCCTTGGTGCTGTTGTGCAGTTCTGCTCTGTCCGGTTGCTCCGTCGTCGCCGCGCCGCTGCTCTCCGTCCGCTGCTGTCCATTTTCGTCTGACATCGGTTCGGCAGTGCTGCCCGTTGGTGGTCTCGACGCGACTTTTGTACTGCGTACGATAATCGAGCCTACCGCTGGCTCCTCCACTGGGTATTCGGATTGTTGTTCCGATGGGTCTTCCATTCGGTCTTCCACTGTCACTGTCACTGAAGAAAAATAACACACAAAATGCACCATTTCTAACCGTTGGAATATTGGATATTGGCACACTGACTGGTGCTATTATCGTTTCGAGACCCAATGCGTTTGCACGCAGTGATAGGAAAACGTTTCATAAATTGGGCAGCAATTCAAATGTTCGGCGCCTTCGCTTTGATGATTAGGGTTTTTTTGCTTTTGGTGTGCGTCGCTTCAGCATGAAACTTTTGTGCCTACAAACTTTCTGAAACGATAATACCACACCGATATGTTTTGGTGCATTCAGCGTTGTGTTTTCAATACCCACCGGCAGTATTTTCAGATTTCCAATGCAAGAACTTTATAAGTGAAACCGAATTGAACGGCTACACGGAACACAACGTTCAATCAGACAAAAAGGAAATTCAAAAAAATTCTGACCGTCCCTTGCGACGACGGCAACTGCGATGAAAACGGCGACCAGGCACAAAATAGGTGGTTTCGTCATTTGGAGTTTGATGTTTGCTGATGGACACATGATGGCTGATGTAGTGCTAGCGGGTTGATGCAACTGAATTAGTGATTGTTTGGTTGAGCAGTGAAATGTTTAGCTTTGGACCGGTCAGTGTGTGAATAAAAGTGAACCATTTCGGGAGAGTCCGATCGTTTTATATTGTTTTTTAATTGTTGTAGTTGTTGTTCGTTTTTTAGTAATGGTGTATAGTTTTTTTACACAAGCCTTTAAGGCCCGTTCCTGGCGCTTCTTTTTTAAAACGTTTATACCTGACGTATGCGCATGCGGGACGGCACGGCATATTACGTCACGTCACTTTAGGTCTCGTGATACTACCGTTCATATCTGACGTATACCTCGACTTACGTCTGCATACGTCAGAAACGGACTTTTATTTTTTCCACGCCTACACGATAGAATTTCAAACTTGGAATGCTGCAAGTCCAATTAGTCACTATAGTCAGCTTGGTGCCCCGGTTGCAGAAAACCACCAAAAGCACATTTTTGTTTGCATTTCAAAGTTGTCTTTATTGTATTTTGACTCAATCAGTTGAGTAATTAGTAACTATTGAAGTGTTGAACACAAGGTAAAGAGATATCATCTTGAAGATCGCATGGCTTGTTTGTCACCAGTAACCTTTTCTGCGATAATAACAATTGTTCTCATCACAGTGACTGTGCGTCTTAGCTTAGCAGCAGTACACCAGTGCGGCCAGACCCGTGTGAAACAGCCAGATTTGCCACGTGTTTCCCATGGTCATCTCGTTGGCTGGCGAGCTCTGAGTGAATGTTTCGTTTCCGTTTCGTGTTTTTTTTGTTGCCGTAATTATGAGCAGAGTCAGAGACATGTTGCGCAACTGGACAAAGCTGAACCGAACCGTTCAATAAACCTGACTCAGTTTCCGTGTCAAGCAAGAAGAATTTTGCGTTTCTGTTTTTTTGCAGTATTTTGTTTGTGCGTTTGTAAAACCATAAAATGTAAAAACCAACATTAATCCAAGAAGGTTTAGGGCGTGGTAAGCCGCAATTCTGCCGCAGAAAGAAAGCCCAGTGCTGCCAAATGACGTGCAACGAAACTTTTTTCGCTTTGATAGAACTGTAAGGTGCAGTGCTGTGCGACTTGGATTTGAGAAAAATACATGCATGAAATACAGACAAACACTAAATTATAGGGGATCAGCTGATTGGTTGGTGATTACGATATGCATGCTTTCTGTGCAGGCATTGCTGTGTGGGCGGAGTTTGGTTTGCACAGAAAGCATGCGTACCGTAATCACCAACGAATCAGCTGATTCTCTATACATACCTCCTCTGTGTCGTCCACTTGTTTCGTCGTCTCTTGTTCTTCGTTTGACTGTTTCGCTTTCTTCACTGAATGTGCCGGATGCGGCCCGTAGATTATGGTCAGTTTCTGCGGTTTGGTAACGATGACTGAAAAAGAACAAAAAAATTTTAAACTGACGCTTCTTGTTATAATGAAGACTCGCCTCCTAGCTCCAGCACTTACCAAAAAGTCTACTAACCTTTCATGGAAAATGACACATAAACTTTCGCCGCGATTCAGAAATTGAAAAAGGATGGCGTTTGAAACAAAATAAACTTTTTTTAGAATGGCGATATTTTGTGGATGTTATTATACTTGTGTTTTACGAGCCCAAGCGACATTCATGGAGCTGTATTTAGCGACACACAACCATGTTTTGACACGGCCATGCACGTGTCACTAAACACTGCTTCATGAATGCCCCATTACTGCTGCTGCTGTTGAAGCATCTGGTGTCGCTGTCAGTGCAGTCAAGCGCAGTCCTCTCGTCGAGCATGCATTTGTTGTCGTCATTCTGGACAAAGTAACAATTTTTGTTTCAGCATGTTTATTCACTCATAGAGAAGTTGCTGGCGAAGGTGCCGCAAAAACAAGTTTTTTTCAAAATTAAATTGTCATATAACACAAACTCACGTTTGGCCAGCACCTTTAGCAACAAACGGGCGTTACGTATGTACATCCAGGGGTCGAGATGGGGTGGGGGGGGGGGGGGGGTACTCCTCCAACCAAGTCGACACCCCCCCACCCAGGCAAACCCCCCCCCCCAAATTTTGGTCAAAATACCCCCCCCCTCTCGAATTTGGGGGGGGGGGGGCAGACCCCCCCCCTCCCAGATTTCGACCTTCCAACCCCCCCCTACCAAATCCTGACCGTCTGACCACCCCCCCCCTTTGATTTTGACTTTCGATGGAGACATTTTCTCTTGTATATCTCTATATTTCTGTCATTTGTAGGTATCTATATTATATGCATGTTTGTATCTCAATATATATTGTATGTTTTTTTTGTATACGTACCACTTTGTTATACATTTACCACTTTGTACGTCAATGTTTTCAATACTGTACTTCAATATCAAGTCTCACCCGTGCAGCGTGTCTCGTTCGTGTAGCTTTCAGATGTCCCGACCTGAACGAAAATCAAAGCAAAATGTATGACTAGAGACTAGAGAGAGGCCTTGACTGGATGCTGTGGTTTCTAGCACTTTTATTCAACAACTTTTGGTTCGACCCCCCCCCCCCCTAGAATTTTTGGTCTCGCTCGGGAACCCACCCCCCCCCCCCCAACCAAATCGACCCCTACTAGCCATTTTTTGCCCAGACAATGTCATCGTCAAGAAAAAATTTTGGTCCGACCCCCCCCCCTAGAATTTTCGGTCTCGCTCGGACCCCCCCCCCCTAGAATTTTCGGTCTCGCTCGGGAGCCCCCCCCCAACCAAGTCGACCCCCCCCCACCCGGGACGACCCCCCCCAAATTTGGGCGGACCCCCCCCCTCGGATTCGCCAAAAATCGGGCTCGATCCCTGTGTACATCCAAATTTTAGTAAGAATTTAGTGGCACATAAACGCGAGTTATGTCGCTTGTGTTGTCAAATTTAATGGCACCTTTAACTGCACAACGAGTTCTTCGATATTGCTGAATCCCATTCCACAAACGCACGCACAACGTTGGCATTTTTGAAATATGACCTACTGGCACGGGCCCATTATTTATTGTAACTTGCCCCGAAAAAGAAACAATTGAACGTACATCTTTTTGACCTTTTTTCTCGCTCAAGTCCTCGTTGGTGTTCTTGTCTGCGCCTATGTGGCCGGTCACCGAGTTGATGTTAATGGCCGGTGAATGAAAGAAAACCGTGATCAGCAACATCAGTGCAACAGAAACTTTGGTGATGGTGATCGTGTTTGAGTACATGATGACTTTGGTAATGTGGTTTTGCGAGAGTTTTTTGGAGACAAGAAAAGACCAGTAAGACCAGTTTAGAAAAAAACTGTTGCGAATGAGTTACAGTAAACTGAAATCTTGTTTTTACTATTGTGCTTAAAATTATTGTAGCTCTTTTTTGGGCGCATCAGTGATCTTAGCCTATCTCGATTTCGGTGACTTCCGGCTTTTGATTTGTGCTTGTTTCTGCCGTTTCAGAGAAGACAACTCCTTTGGTTTTCCGTTCAACTTCATGGCACTTTAACTCAACATCAACTTTTTAAAATTCTTATATTGTTTTTAACTTTGTTTTATTTCAGCGGCAGTATTTTTAATCAAAAACATATGGAGCGAACTAATCATGACTAATTAGGTACAGCTGTTAGTGCACAAATTTTCCTAAAATCGCAATGATATCTAACCAATCGGATCAGGTCTTAGACTTAGACTTGGACCCTATCTCAGAAGATAATGAGGATGGAGAAACAAAACACAATATGCTTTCGAGTCTGATTAATCATACACGACGAGTTCAAAATTTTTATCCATGATTTTGTGATTAAAAATTCTAAACTTTTAGGTTGTCCTGTTGTTAATTTCACTGCCCACCACCAACTATATTCAACGGATTTCCGAATAAGTCAGACAGTACCCTAACCAAAGATGTAATTTACAAGTTTGCTTGTTATCGAATACTGCGTTTCCATAGAAATTAAGCAGCAATTTGAAATTAAACCGGACACATACTTACAGATGTTGAGCGTGGACATAATTAGTGGTATTCCACTGTCAGACACATAGATCGAAGATAAAAAGTTTCGTTGTTATTTTGGTTAAAAGAAACAAATTTTTGTTTTTTCTTGTTTTTTTCACAAGAAACAAAATCGAATATTCTATTTCTCTGCGGTCTGTTTCAGCGAAAAACTGGAAACTGGACAACAATAATGGGTCGAAACAACAAAACCGACCCGTCCACCGGTAGAACGCGGCCTCCGTCAGCGTGGTCGGTGACGAGCGGCTCGCAGCCCGGCGGCGGTGGTGCAGCGCCCTCCTGGGTCAGCAGCACCAAAAGCCACTCGAGCGTCACCTCGACCGGGCGCGTGCTGCGAGCTGCGGCACGACTGAACCTGAGCGAGGTCACGCTGCAGGTCGGTACGGTTTTGTAACACTGAGAAACGGTGTTATCCACCAAAATGAATCTGAATCAGGTGAATAAATGAACAACAAACGTGTTGCAAACGTTCGTTACAAGTTTGGCTTCATATACGTATGCACGTTGCACCTCTTTCTCACCTCACGTACAGTACGTACTGCGCTTCTGGCTGATATTCGTGATGTGGAGCTCAATATTCTGTTCTGCTGCCTTTGGCAGCTTATTGTGAAACTGTTAAAAAAAATAATGTTGTCCGGGTGCGTTCTCAGTGTGAAACGTGTTCATCCAGAAAAGCAGCGAATATCAGAAAAAGAAACAGACTTGACCAATGATATGCTTAGCGTCATGCGAAGTCACCCTCGTGGCCTGGTGGTACCGTGCGGTACAGTGACTCTTTTCTGGACGTTCAGGGGAACGAGCCCCGCCGAGGGGTGTATAAGACACTTAATGACAAAGGAAACTCGGTGGTTATACCATTCGACGGCGTTCTGTGCGCTTTTCTGAGTTAGCCCTGGTTGAAAACATCGCCAATAAATCCACCACACCAACAGCAATCGTATTCTATTCAGATATTGGTCGTCGTTATCCCGCTGGGCGTAATCGCATTTCTAGCAATCGAGACTTTGCTGATCGTATCGGACGACTTAGCCGAGTTGAATTCAATTGACTCGACCGTGACGGAGGCTGCCGAGTTGAGTCACGCGTTGCACAGTCTGCAGAAGGAGGAACAATTCACGTGTGCGTTCATAAATGCGAAAAAGTGAGCATAGCTTTTGTTTTCGGAGTTTCTTTCTAATAGGAAGGAGAAAACTGATGAAACAAAAATCCTGAACACCACAATCTCCGTTCAGCTGCTTCTTGCGTGCGTATCTCTGATCTCTGCTGAACTGGGTCTGTTCATTTTTGCTGTTGTTTCAGTGAATTGAGAAAAATGATGATGCGCAAAGGAGAGGGAAAAATAGTTCCTTCACTATCAGCTGCACCACTGATCAGCGCAACAGCTTTCGGATTATTTTTCCATAACCGAAATTGGCTTCGCTATTTTTGATTGTTGGTTTGTGTGTAAACCAAAAACTTGACCAACCCGACAAATTTGCCGATGACCAACCAGTGCAGCCCAGCCAGTTCGTGCTTCCGCAACAGAAATCAGTTGCTGAAATTTATTTCATTTGAGCAATTTCGCATCGTGTCTAAGAAAAAAAAACGAAAAAATCGATTGTGAAAATGCGCTTTTTTTGCACAGCAACGACGGCGACGTCGGCACCGCGAATGAGCTGATGCGGCAGAAGCGCAGCGAGACGGACGTTTCACTGAAGCACGTGGTCGATCTGCTGATCGCGGAGCAAATGGAGAACACCGCCGTCGGACTGGACGCTCTGCGAATGTTCCAGCAGCATGTACGCGTCTGTTGTTGTTTTACCTCTGTAATTAAGCCGGAGTTCATTTACATTTACGGCATTCATGGAGTTCGAAACGCCGGTGCATCACTTCACGCGCGGCGTCACGTTGCGGCACGTTCGGGAACGCAAAAACAAACTTCAAACATACAGTGTGGCCGAATACATAAGGCAGTCCTTGTATTTGCCATCAAGGCGGGATCAATCGCAGACTAGGAGTTGTTCTTTACAGGAATGCCAAGATCATTCCCAATCGTGTGCGCAAGGGAGAAAGAATGAATAGTATAGCACGAAGAATCAATAAAGTTTAAAACACACGTCAAATTTGACACACAACTAATTTTTTTGAACGTCTTTTTTCTTTTATTCAAATTTCGCGCGTTCCTTGCACCCTGAAAAAAAGCTGCCATGTTTAATCGGCCATTCCGTACACTAAACTGACGCCTGCATCGACGCTAAGCTGAAGCCGAAGCCTGAGCCTGAGCCTAAGCCTAAGCCTAAGCGCCCAAGGCTAAGTCTAAGCCTAAGCCTAAACCTAAGCCTAAGTCTCTAAGCCCAAGCCCAAGCCTTAAGCCTAAGCCTAAGCCGAAGCCGCAGCCTAAGCCTAAGCCTAAGCCCAAGCCCAAGCCCAAGCCCAAGCCTAAGCCTAAGCCTAAGCCTAAGCCGAAGCCTAGCCTGGCTAAAAGTCGGGTGCCCGAATAACGGCTAATCTGACGACAATTCTTCAGTTTTGCATTCAAACAAACAAAAAACTGAACGCGGACCACTAAGCAGCTTGGCGTGTGCGTAACAATTTCGAAATATGTTCTGTTTCAGGGAACAGTGTAAGAACAGCTTGTATGCACTACTCAACCTTCAGAACATGAAGTTTGAACATACGCCATAACCGTTCAGTCCACTTTCTATTTCGAAACAATTTGACACACCATTTCAAAATCATTACTGTTGAACTTCTGAAAATCATGACGCAGTACGATTGCGATACGACGAATTATATACTTTCTTTTTTCGTTCAACAGGTCAACGAAGTGCGCCTTCAAGTGAACCGATTAAACGACTGCGTTGACGTCTTTGTGTGAGTGTTTCGAGAATGTCATCTTGCGGTGTTTGTTAAGCGGCATTCATGAAGCAGTATGTAGTGACGCGTAGCTGTGTTAAAACGTAGCTACGCGGTCAAATACTGCTTCATGAATGCCCCTTTACACTTTCATATTGTTCACATGCATACCTTTTTTGTTGTTTTTTCATGAATTCCTAACAAAAGTTAGTGTTCAGTGTTTTCGAGTCGGTCATGGTGGCGATGCTTTCTGCGATTGTGCAACTGTTCAACAGCACAGAGCTGGGCCACACCTGCCAGATGGTCGGATCACTGGAGGCGTGGGTGCTGGCGACCACACACATCAGTGAGTGGGCCTGCAAGGTCGTATTATGACGTTGTCCCGTACATTGTAGGATGCGTTGTATTGTTCCGCTTTTCAACCTTCAACCAAAAAACAATCAATACGGGACGGCAGTGTCCATCGAGGTTTCTGTCATAGTTCAGTAGTGTTGCACAGTCACAAACAAACGCACTTGCACACATATAAACGCTCGCACGTTCACTGTTGCGATATCGTTTGTTTGTGTGGCATGAATAAAAATAAACCAGTGCAACGTTTTTAGATTCGGACTTTATCCCACAGCACAACAAACACCAGAGTTCAGCGGTTTTTCAGAAAACGAAAAAAAAGAAAATTCCATAAAACAAAACAAAAAAGAAAATGTTCCGTTTGCAGGCAGACGTCGTGCGGTCGGTGCCACGTACTACGCCACACGGACAGACTTGACCACGCTCGAGCACGCGGAATATTTTGGTCAGTTTCAGTGGGGTGCGGCGACGCGCATTTGCGTAAAACCCATGTTCAACGTCAGTTTTTGCCTTCTACGCAAGAAGATACTTTTGAGACTGTGCGCGGTCTGGCGACTTGTCGAAAACTGACGCGCCCGGGGTTGCCGCGGTTTCTCTTACCGGGCGGAACCGCAAAAAAACCAGTGACAAGCACTTGCGGTGTCAGTCCGCAGCCCACAAAGAGGCAAAAACTGATTTCTGTCAGTTACTGTGCATTATTTTGTCATCTGTGACCGTTTTTTTGGGTTAATTCTTCGGCAAATTTTTTTGAGTAACCAGAGTTTTTCACTCAACAACACCCCGGTCTTTTTTCCCGCGCTATCTAGTTTTCCGTCCGTCTCTCCGGTACAAATGACGCAGCAGCATGTTCATTCTGTCATTCATTATTATGATCGCAGTCCACAAAGGCGCCATGGACGGTCTACTGGACGTGGCACTGGAGTCGACGTCGACGCCCGGCCTGTGGGAGATTGACTACGGCGACGTGAGCGACGACGAAACCTACGCGCTCTACGAACGACTGAACGCTGCCATTCTGTATCAAAACGCTACCGGCCCCCCGGAGTACACGGCGGCAAACTGGCGATTCGTCATGGAAGAGTTTCGCTCGTATTTGCAGGCGAGCGAAATGGCGATTTTTTTGGGAGGTTTACATTTTCGAAAAGACGTGATTTACGCAACGTTTTTTTTTCGCACGGAACGATTCATGTGACGAGTCCCGTAACAAACAATGTACAGTAGTTTCTTTCTGGAGTAGGATGAGTTGTTCATTTTAGAACGTGTGCACAATGCACATCAGCAGATTGCTGCTTTTATTGTCCAGAAACAGGAAATGGGCGAAAAAAACTTGAAGTACGAATGAGTTTTTACGCTTTTGCAAGAAAGTGTTGAAGAATTTTCCCATTTCGTTTTAGGACCGCATCCATAGCGATCTTGAGACGGACTTGTTGGAGCGACTGAAGAAACGCAGCGACGCCATGAACGCACGTTTCAACATCATACTCGCCGGCACCATTGTCGTTTGTATCGTGTGCCCGGCGCTGGCCGTCAGCGTTGTTTTTCGAATTTTTATTTTTCCATTTTTTTCTAGCACAGTTGTACAGTTACTGTATGTTCGTTTTTGACACTGCACACAGTTTTTTTCACGGACATATGGCCATTCAACCATTGATTGGTCGATCCAACCGCAGAAAGAAACCGAGAGCATTTTTGGCGCGCGCAATTTCAGCACAATCAGTTTGGCGTTGTTTTCGAAAATTGTGTTACCGTTTGGTTTCGAAAGTCAAAAACGCTAAAAAAAACTTATCAACCGTGAAGAACCCTCTGAAACTTTCAGGCTGTTCAAGGGGCTTACGCGAGCAAGGAGCAGAAAAAATTGATTACAATCGCCGAGCGGACGAAAGAACAACGCGAATTGTTTGAGGTCACTTGGAAAGACTTTTGTGGAAACAGCTGCGAGATTAAGTCAACGTAAAAAATATTAGATGACGACGCTTTTTATAACGTTAACAATTTTCATTGGCCGAAGCGGACTCGATTGACACTTTGATAACCACCGACCATAAAAAATGTTGCACAGTCAGTATGATTTTTTAAACCTGTCTCACCTTTTCAGTGAAAAAAGAGCGAGCACAGAAAGATCGGGACCGGGTGAGAAGAACAACGACACATTTCGCTACAAATGAGCATTTTGTTTCCGCACGCCACTCGATTCCGGTTCATTCTTGCGCTGCAACCCCTTGCAACCTCTCCAAGCGCGCATTTCGTCTCCGGGACCGAAATAACCAACAATACTCTGTTCAGGTAGAAGAGCGCAAAGCGATGCAGCTACTGAATCAGCTGCTTCCGCGCGGCATCACGGAGGCACTGCGGGCTGGCGCCAAGGTGGAGCCGAAGGCGTACACGGCGGTCAGCGTGCTCTGCACGGACGTCGTCGGATTCACGCCGCTCTGCTCGAAGTCGACACCGCTACAGGTTGCTGGCGTCGCGATTTGTGCACAGGCGAACTCTAAATTATGGGCAATCAGCTGATTGGCTGGTGGTCACGTGATGCATGCTTTTTGTGCAGGACGACAGAAGACGCTCCACCGTAATGCCTGCACAAAAAGCATGCATCACGTGCATCACCAACCAGTTAGCTTACCTATTCCCTACAATTTAGATTTCGACTGCAAAGTGTGTTTCTTGGAACAAGTCGCACGTTCCTCTCTCTCGTTGTTGTCTCTCTCGCAAAAGAGGTGACAGGTTCAAGCAAACCTACTGTACTACCGTATATCACAGAGAAACAATTGGCTTAGTACCGTTACCCCCATTAACCCCCCCCCCCACCATTAATCTCCCCCCCCCAATAAACCCCCACCCCCACGACAAGTTTCCGAATAATCCCCCATGGGGGTTTAATTGGAAACCTGTTTGAAACACATACCCAGCGAATTCAGTGGCTGAATGCAGTGACATTGGTGAAATTGTGCTACATCTATAACTAGCAGATAACCCGTGCCTACGGCACGGTTAGCTGACAAAATACAGTTGTTATTTTTGTGTGGATTTTGGCCTTTTGACCTGTGCCCGCGACCCGGACTAAAAACGCATTGGATTTTGATTTTGAGCTGCTTCAAGCGAATGTTATTCATTTACCATGCAATGATCGTTCATTATCAAAGCAATTTGTAGCCGTCGATGCTTTATACCTTTTAAAAATCGCAGCATTTTCAGTTTCTTTTTGAAAACAGTTTTTTTCAACTACCGTGCTATTGCTGAATTTGTTGCTTTCGATCATAACCTGA
>JASANC010003107.1:0-58145 GCA_030248135.1 Theristus sp. LFF4_11
GACCCAACACTAATAAATGGAAGCCGAATGTGAATCTGAGGTGGAAGGCGAAAGTGAATGGGAAAGCGAATGTGAACTCGTCAGAGCAACGAGAGGGGAGAACGTTGCAACAAACCGGCCACCAATGGAAGCTTACGCTTTTTTCGTCGGATCGATTTCCCACGCTAGTCTTTTTTTTTGAAATGTTTCTTTGAAAACACAGCATGCCCCGGAGTTTTCTCCGCACAATTCCTTCTTGCGTCTCTCTCTTCGCATATTTTCTCTCATATATTCATGCGATTCAGACTGTACATAGTGACGGTCTCTCTCTTTTTGATGGATACAAGACAGACGTATGTATGTACATGCGTGCTGGTGCCATGCGCGTGGAGGCTCGAATTCTGGAATCGGCGTGGCCACAGAGTAAAACTTGAGGACGAGAGCAGTGGTAATCAAAAAAGTTGATGAGCAACGATCTCGTTATACTGATATTGAGAAGGAATTTATTGTTTCACCACACCACCAGAGGGATGCACCTCCAAGAAAAGTGCATGTCTTGCTTTGATTTTCCACATTTCCCGAAGTCTTTCCTCTTCACTACCACGTCGATCCCTCGTTGGCCAGCATCGTTCAGAGTATATTTTTCATATCGCAATATCGCCAAAGCAAGCGAGCGCGCGTTTTTTGCTCCAAAGATTGTGAAGCTTGCTCGCTGCAGATAGATATTATACTTTTCTGTCTTCTATCGTGGTGTATCGTTTCTTTAATATTGTGCATGTACCACGTCTGTGCTGTTTCTGGCGTTTTTCTGTCCATCTTTTCTGCCTGTGCTTCTGTATGACGTGGCTATCCGTTGGGCGTACTCTTTTTCTCGGGACACGGTCCTTTCACGGCCTGAAGAAAAGCGTTTTTTGTTAAAGTCTCTTGGAGCTGCGATATACAACTTGTACAGTTGCGCGTTTGAATGTGTGCTCATTTTTGCGTTTTGTGATTCTTGTTTTGCGCAAGAATACTATTTCGGGAGTCTTGGCATTTTTTTTCGAAAAAGCTTCAAAAATGCGTCAAATTTAGGGGCCTGTTTTTGCACGCTGATTGGCTGTGCCCGTGTAAAAGTGTTTTACAATTTCAAAGTTATAGTTTTAAAATTCTTTTGCTAAGCAGCTCTACCACTATACATGCGCTTTCACTTCATCTACACCTGCAATGCGTGATAAGCCGAATTAAAAAACTTAGACTTTCCCAAAACCGTGCACTCATGCATGTGCAGCATGGCGATTTGGGGTTTGACTGAAGTTCAATCTTGTATGCCCATTATTGAAACCGTTTTTCATCTTCTTTCTTCCATGTTTCATGTATGTGCACACTGTGTACTGTGAGAATATAAACTTTTATTTTTTCTCCCTTTCTCATATGCACAGATTTTGGAAACCGGAACCGAGCGAGCGCATCGAAAACGAGCGTTAATATAAAATATAATCAATAAACCTTTCCGTCCAAAAACCGACGATAGAACGACTAAGGCACCGCATCTGAATGTACAGTATTTACCGTAAATTCTCGGATACAGTGAACCGCTTTAGAAGAAAGTGGATGTCTAATTTAGTAATTTGCAATTATTGCTCTTTCTCATAAACTTACCGGTATAGATGTTCCAAAAAAAATTTTTTTCAAATTTTTTGACATCTGCATAAGACAAGAATGAAAGTTTTTAACGCTGTTGAAAAAACTTTCGCAACGATTTCACGGTACATGTATAAAGTATGTCAATCCGAGAATTTACGGTATATAGGCATCTACTGTAAAAAGAGACAACGATAAAAAGACAGAAAGAGAGACCACTTAACGGAGTAGCAGAAATCGTGAACGAACGACGAAACGAACGCACCTCAACACGCCAGCAGCGCAACGGAGAGAAAAAAGTATATATTCTGTCGCTCTATCTATCGTTTTTAAGGACAACAACGACGACGGACGTGTACAGAACCAGTCAAAGATAAACCCGGCCATACTACACGTGCACCGTGCGAGGGTTAACTAACGCGGAAGGATATACACAGATCCATATAAGCGCGCCGTTGAACTACATACATATAGATTTTACCTTCGTCCTCTCGGCACCACCCATATCTCTTTGGCTCCTTTCATAACCAGCACGACGTGTCGTCCACTCAGCCATCATGAACATGCTCATGGGCGGATTCAATCCACTCGGTAAGTCGACAAGAATTGCACAGAAAAGTAGTGTGGCAAGCGTGGTAAAACCGGAAAACACCTTTACCACGGTTTCGGTGATATATGTTTCACTTATAATAAAATCGTGGTTGAATACTTTGAAGATATACAGTTCCAGTGGAAATAACTGGATAAGCTTGTGTACGTGTAATGTATACATGGACTGAAGCGGAATTTAACGGAAATTTGCTACCAATCAAGTTTTAAAATTTTCGTCTAGTTCTCTTCCCATAGCTCAGTGCACTGTGTAAAACAATATTTTCGAGTTTTCACGGTTGATGGCACACACTGATTCGCTGCATTCAAACCGACACCAACCAATCAAGAACGTCCAGTTCAAATTTCTCCGATCATACAATGTAGTTGGTTGCTTGTGACGCGGCAAAAACGGTGGTAAAAAGACTCCTTTGGGACTTTTTCAACAACTGCCAAAAATACGCATGTCTCTCTCTCTACTGTATTTATGCACGTGTACCATGTGTTCGTATGTATGTTTAGTGTTGAGACCACCTATCCGCGGGATATCCAATATTTTTGGGTTTTATATTTCCAGGCGCTGAAAACACACATTCTTTTTCTCTTTTCAGTTAGCTGGCGTCACATGTGCGCATACTACTTTAGTTTTTTTTTTCTCCGTATTTTTTCCCACATACCCATGTGGTGCCTTCATGTGCACTACTACAGTACGGCTGATTAAATGAGGCAGTTTATCAAGGCGGGATCAGTCGCAGACTAGGAGTTGTCTTTTTCAAAAATGCCAACATAATTCCCAATCATGTTTGCATGGGAGAAAGAATGCACAGAATAGCGCGGATAATCCATTAGTTTTCAAAAAATGCGTCAAATTTGGCGCGCAATTTGGTTTCGGAACATCTTTTTTCTTTCATTCAAAATTCGCGCGCTCCTTGCACCCTGAAAAAAGCTGCCATGTTTAATCGGTCATACCGCTTTCTCGACATGCATGTTTACGGCACTTCGTAAAAAACCACATTGCTAAATAAACTGTCCATTCGTTGGCTCGAACAGTAACTATAATTCAATGTTTTTTCTCGAGATTTCTCCGATCGCAATTTTATGGGCCGTTGTTGCCACATATGGACGTGATATTAAAACCGGGGCTTTAAAAATACGTACAGTTAAGAATAGGCAATACAATGTATGTGTTTCGCCGTTAGAACATTATAATGTACATGTACGTGTACATATGTGCTTTCAGCAAGCACACAAAACGCCCACGGATTGGTTGAGCTAGCGCTTACATTCCACCAATCGAGTTTGTTTACTTCGAATAAGGCACCAATTAGCTAGCTGGTTGTCTGTGTATGTACAGTACATTGCTAAAAATGTACGTTTGATTGCAAGTGTACAGCGAAAGTGTGTGTTTGACATGCAAAGAAACAATGTACAGGCAGACAATTAACATGCATGCATGCGCGTCTGTTGACCGCATTTAAGGCGTATGTATACATACTGTACTTTGTATATGGGCATGAAAACTGACCATTAAACTCGAGAAACATCAAGTGCAGGTGTAATTCTGCCATATATACAAATGCATTATAATTGGTCGGTGCTGTTTGTGTCTTGAAATTTGTAAATTGAGATCATCTGAAGCTTTCCGACGTTGCTCATAAACAAGCGATCAATTTGCAGCTTTTCTTGCAGCCGACGTTAGCGCTAATTACTTTTGTTTTGTTCGTACGTTAAACATTCCGTTATCGACGAGAAGTTCTGTCATGTTTAACCCATGTTGAGTTTTCCGTTGGAATAGCACATGATAGCATCAACCACACTCGCAAGTTCAAAAAAATTTGACATAAAATTTAATTTGATCCAAAAAACAAGTCAAAGTTGCTTAAACAATACCGTCCCCCAACCGTCCGCTACGTATTTGCCATGACCCGTCATATCGTGGTGAATTCACCATGCACCGGTAGTAGAAAAAATGGTTCTGTTTGAAACTAACAGCTGCGAAAACAACCGATATTTCGATTTTCGATATTTCATATATGTACATTATGTGTTTTGTTAACGTCCAACAAAATTACATTCCACTCGACTGTGCTGGCCGAAAACACATATGCTTCAAACAAGCGTATGGTGGCGCATATAAAAACTTCCACTGGACAACTTTTCAAACGTATAACAAACTGTATGCAGCGCCACGGTCCTATAGGTGTTGTGTGTCAATTGATTTTTATTAAGCGCCTTGGTTTCGCCACCAACCATGCAATATATACATAATACTATGCTACCCCGCGATTTCAAAACCACGCTCATACGGCGCATGTACGAGTGAAAAAAAAACTTTATTACTGCCAACATCCGTGCGTGTGTATGCCTATTTCGAAGTCTTTGAGCCCGTTGCAGGCCTACGCAGCGCCAACAACCATGTGCAAACGTGCGTACAGCAACCACCGAGATGCATGTGCATGAACAAGTATTCGAAAAAGTTCCATTTCGCGCTCCACCACTGCCTGGCTGCTATTGTCCTTAGACCGACCAGCCAATAATGCAGGCAAACGCAAAAGCATACTTTTACTTACTCATATAGTTACATATTCCATGTCTGGCTCCACTGGTTACGGTATCTTACTATGGCGCGTCTCAACACGATCGTGCTGTGTAAACTGTCGCCCACCCCACCCAAGCAAAACCTATCACTTTGAAAACGACCGAAGGACACCCAACAACACTGTGAACGACAACGAAAAGCAAAAGTTGTCTATCGTTTTGTACAAAAGCAAACGATACAGTCTTTGGACATACCATTATCAGTGTGACTGATGATTCGACATGTTCAGATTGTTGTTAGGTTCAAAACACACCATCTGGAGACAAGAGAGGACATTTACATATTATGCTTTGTGTCCCCAAAGGACGCCGATGCAGCAGAGAGAGCAAAAATTGACTTCGGGCGACCACATTTTCCAACCCTCCACTGTTTTTTTAAAGTCGTGTCCTTTTATAACAACTCGCTTTTAGTTAGTGTTAACAGTCCCCCCCCCCCCCCACCACTTGTCTATGGATCCCAACTCTCAAGTTTTCAATGGTGCACTCTTCGACGTTTTGGTGGCTCCCCTGCCGGTAATGCTTAATGCATGTGCACGCAGGTCAGCAACTGAAGTAAAAAATCTGTGTAGCATTAAGTTGACAGCTCTGCATTTAAAATCGCGTTTTTTGAAAATGCATTGTATGTTAGCGGTTTTCGAGAACTATGTAATAGTCGTGGCATGTAAGTTTTGACTATTCCATGAAAACACAATGTATAAAACTCGAAATCGCATTCTTTGAACTCCGCAGTTACTTTAGTTTTGATAGTCCCGACCATAAAATCAATTTTTTTGACGCGTTTTCGTGACCGCACCTTTAGTTCATGGATGAAACACATTGTGAAACTTAGTGAATCGGGTAAAATGCCAAAAATAATGTAACTGTAACATCTAACTTTTATTAGAATGGTTTGCTTGTCAGTGGCTACAGTAGCCAATGTCATACTACGTACTACTTGTTCTTACCGCAGTTGATTGGTCACATAGCGTTAAAAAGAAATTGTTAGAATGTCTTGCCAAATTTTTTCAACATATCGTTTTTTTCAATTTATTCCTTATAAACTTGCCAATGTTTGTTTCTTTCTTGGCATTTCTGATTTTTTTCTTGTAGAAATTCAATTTCAAATTTTACCTTTGACAAACACGCAGGCAGCAACGATATCCGTTTTGAAAAAAATAAGTCACACGTCACGAACCACATCAATTGTGTTCCTGTGACGAAAAGGCGGACTGGAGACGAAACTTCATGAATTCAATATTAGCAAGAAGAACTGCGCAGTGGATTAGCCAAACATAAACACGAACTGAATATTTATATATTTTGTCGTTTTTTCCTTTGTCTATACAGTTGGAAGCCTCCATTCGACTCTTCGAAGCGTTTTTTCTCCATCGAGAAGCTCAATTCACTTTTTTTCTTCTGTATCAATCAGCCACATCAGCTGCGTTTTGTTTCTCAAAGTTGAACAGTTTCCATCCAAACGGGTATATTTCATAACGCGAAACATAACGCGACATCAAAAATACCAATAATATCACCTGAACTGAACGTTCGAAGTTATCGAAACGATGTAACTGAACATATTCTTGAATTGAACGAGCACGCCACGATTTGTTGCGTTTAGTTATAAACGGGCCTTAGCAGTATATTTGATTCATTCAAAAACGAACTACAACATCGATTCGAGCGTCGCATTCAACCGCGAACAAGCCATCATCTCTGTTTGAAATAAAAAAAACTGCGCCCCAGAGTCCCCGAACCATTGAGTTAGGAACAAAAGGAACCAAGAACAAAAAACAAACAATCATCTGACGAAAAAAACAACGAAATAATGTCCGGTGAGGTTTCGTAACCCGAGATAAACTCTAGTTACCAGGAGCAATCGCGGGAGAAGCAGGAAATTGGCTTGTGGTTTTCAATCACGATTTTCTTCTTCGCCAGAGTCACCACGCACACCGCGTTTCTTAGCCAATAAAACCGCAGATTAGTTTGACTTCGCCAGCCAGATTAGAGTGGCATTAGATTTCGCCGAGTGATCCATGGTCTCCGGATATGGGAAAAAACGTGAAGGAAAACCGTTTGTGGAACCGTGAAAACGGAGAATCCCGAACGGGTAAACAAACAACGCCCGAACGGGTTTGCAAACAAGCCGATTTCCTGCTTGTCCCGGTTTGCTCCTGGTCGCGTTCGTCTGCTGCAGGCGCTGTGGGCGGGGGCGATGACGGCGGCGGGGGTGGCGGTGGTGACGCGAAATCAGGCGAGGAATCGGAGGAGGTCATTCAGGCACGCCTCGAGGCCGAGGAACGCCGCAAGGAGAAACACCGCAAGATGGAGCGCGAACGCGAGAAGGTCCGCGCGGGCATCAGGGACAAGGTTGGTGGCGGTGATTTGCTTGTTTGTTTGTTGTTGTTGTTGTTATTATATGTGATGAATTTCATGCTTCCATTTCAAGTCCGCTCACTTTTTTCAGTACAAGATCGAGAAGAAAGAAGAGATGCCAGATCCATTCCTGCTGATGTCCGGTCAACTGCAGGATCAGAAACAAGACGAAGGCGGTACGAGAACTTTTTTCTATTTTCTGACATTTATTTTTTAAATTTTCTGATTGATTTGAAAAACCTACATTTCGACAAATACGTACAAACAGTACACAGGAGAACAACTTTTTTCAGCATTCGGCAATCTCGGCGAAGGTGCGGAGAAAGCGAAAGAGGCCGTTAGCGGTTGGTTGTTTTCAAAGTTTCGATTGCTCAAATTTTTAATCAAATTCAACAACGATGTCATTGATTGCTTCAAATTTGTAATTAATTTTTACATTCCAATTAATTTTTACATTTTATTGAAAAAAAACAGTTGTTTGTGAAGTCCGCCGTTTGTAAAGAAAGGCTCGACGCTGTTTTCGAATGTCAGGAAAAACTGCCCAATGCACCTCCTCTATTTCAGGAATGTTCAAAGGCATTTTCGGCGGCGGAAAGTAGACTGAACAAGAGACACAACAACGAAACGGTTCTGTACAGCAGCTAAAATCTGTTTTTTTTTTAGATTTGACATACGGATACATTCCGCGATAAGTTATTGTAAATGAGTGTACGGTTGAACGTTTTATAATTATTACGTTCACTGTTGATTATGAGGGTATTTTTGTTAACTGACTTTCATTCTTGTTTCTATTTTAGTTCGTGAATTCATCAAGTGTCATTTGGTATGTGGAGTCAGTCAAATTTCTGTGACAGTTTCAATTTACGATTTGTTGTGAAAATCTTTGTTCGACACAGCAATTCACTTTACTAAGTTCGTATTGATGTTCTATGAAGTTTCACAATCCATGTGGGACTAATAAACCAAACAAGTACTGTATGTGCTTGCGCGCAAACAGACGGGAATGGAAAGAACTTTAGTGGCTGTTAAGACGGTATGATTCTCAACCTGCTTGTCTGGCTTTTCCACTAGTTTCTTCTCAAATTCCTGTCCCCTCTCGTCTTTGCGCGCAGACACTGTTATTACAGATTGATTACTATTAGTTTTTTATTGTTTTAAATTAACTTATGAATATTTAGTCGCGCGCAGGCTCAAGTGTGATAACCTTGTCCATCCAAACTAATTATTTCCTGCTGTCGTTTGTTATAAATGTTGGTAAAGTGAATTTTTTATCAGCAACAAATACACACCTGCATTCTATTAACATGCTTCAAGCTATTTTGGAAGAGTTAATTGGATTATTCATTACCAAAACGACCAGTAAGCTAGTATTCCAGTTCTGAAAGCGGTGTGTGTTTGAACTAAATTCCTCCTCAGACTATCCTAATCTTTTTCCGAAATTATTTATTCCAGTCATTGCATTTGGAATTTTATGTGGAAAGGCATTACATAAACAAAATAGACAGCTAAAACCAAAAACAAGTGGGTTTTCCTTTGGTAGTCGCTGGAGTTTTTTAAGTTTATTTCCATGTTTGAAACGTGACCTGTTAACTTTGTCATTTACGTGTTGTACATCGTTGAATCATTATGCACCTTTTGTCGCTCTTACAGAAAACCGCAGCTTCAAAAACCAATGGTCCCTCATATCGTCTTTAGTCTGATGTTTGAAACTTGAAATTAAAAACGTCTTTGAAAATGAAAAGAAAAGTACATGCTACATGTTTTTTTACTAATTTTCTAAACTTTTAGCAAATTATTTCATTAATTCACTACCGTAGTGTACTAATTCGTGCGTTATTTCTCGGTTGTTGATGAACAAGATTCAAGAATTGAAATACGTTTCAATACATTCATTGTGCTATATTTATATTTTACTCACCTTCTGTTAATACATGACAGTACATACATGTATTATATACATCATGTATCCTGTAACGAAGATGTTCAAAGTTGTTCATTTTTCAGCAGGTCAATATGAACATTCCACTGGAAAAATAAATTGGACTTTATACTGGTGTTGTGTCGCGTGCTGCTTTCATTTGTTTGTCATCGGCATGGATGCATGTTGGCTATCATGTCAGTCGTCAACTTAACTTTAGCCCATTATTTCAACTGTTTTATTTTTGTTCACTTTAGTCGCTGTGCACGGAATCTCACTTCTCTTCCCTTGCTATCCAATGTTGTACATTGTTGTTTAAAAAGAATAATGCACTCGGCATTCGGAATAATAAAAATATTTAGCAAATTTTTAGCTGACTTGCTGTGCAGACAAACGTGGGCTCTCATTGCTGACGCTAAAAACAAAACTGTGATCAAAACTGTTTTTTTCAACAAAAACGCATAACTAGCAGGTTTATTTATGCTCAAGAAGGATAGAAAACTTTTAGTGTACTTCATAACCACGGAGAAAAATCCAAGCAGTTATGTAAAGAACAGTCGCAAAAAGCCCAAAAAAGCTGACGACGACTCGATGACTCCAGCCGAGACCGTGATTCATGGCACACATATAAGTTTCATTTTTCATTCATTCATTTTATTTTGCAAGAATGCGGGATGCTCCGCTAAAACTATCAAGACAGCATGAGATACGGAGCATGAGTTTTCTTCACTGAGAAAAGCAAGTCAACAAAATAGTCAAGCAGGGTCTCGGGAACACTGGATTTAGCAACCAACCGTTGCTCGAAAATCTTTTGAGTTATTTATCAGTTTCACTACACAGTAAAAATGTCTTTGAGTATATGTCTCTTGTCATGTCCGCTTTCATGTCCTGTCCCTTTGTCCATCATCCCTTTTTATGCTCTTTCAAAAAATGTTAAACTACAAAAAGAACAGCTCAGCGGTGTACCACGCTCATAGCTGAGCGGTGTACCACGCTCATCAACACGCTGCTTTCACCAGTTTTTTTGGAAAGGGACTGAGGACAGGGGACACAAAAGAGACAGGAAATGTGGGACATGAAACTGGACATGAAAATGAACACGCTGAGGAAGGGACACTTTTACAGTGATTGCACAGGAGACAAACCAAAAACTCTGCCTCACCACAGCAATGCCCGCACAGAATGCATGCATCGGACGGGATCACCAACCAGCATCCGGTTGGATGTTATGGAGTTTTTTTAAATTTTTAAGTTTTTTATTACAGTTTTCAAAAAAAGACTGTATGTTCACTTATTTTTCTCAGTGTGCGACGTTTCCTCAAAACTACACTTTCCAAAAGCATTAAAACGAAACATCCGGCCGCGCGAAATACGGCGGTGGCTCGTCAAGATTGATCATTTGCGGGTTCGCCCGCAGCTGACGGATCGTCGCACGGCGCTCCTCCTCACGCTCCTCCACCACTTGACGTCTGCAAATGGAAGATTTGAGAAAAGTGAAACTTCACGGGCATGGCACCAACGTGGAAAGAAAGTCAGAAACCATCAATTCGTACAGCGTGGCCGAATACATGAGGCACTCCTTGTCTTCTCAATTAAGGCGAGACCAGTTGCAGACGAGGAGTTGTGTCATTCAAGAATGCCGGAAATTTTCCCATTCGTGTGTACAAGCAACACAGAATGAATAGAATAGCACGGAAAAGGAATGGATTAAAAAAACACGTCAAATTTGGCATACATAATTGGATTTCTAAAGGTGTTTTTTCTCTTTTTCGAATTTCTCGCGTTTTTTGCGCCTTGAAAAAAGCTGCCACGTACAAACGTGCGTGTAATGAAAATTGCGGAGCTGATATAACAGCAGAAACAAAGTACAGTAAACGGTAACAAACGATTCAATCAAAAAACATCGTTCGCTGATGGTCTGTGTAAGATCTGTCTATGGTCAGTTCTATAAAAAGTGAACAGTGTTTAAAAAGGGAAGAGTTCTTTCTGCTCCAGCCAGGGTGTTCAAAAACTTAGATCTTGACAAATTCCCGTTGAATACTTGAATCCAAAGTTCATCTTTGAGGGAAGCTTTACATGTAATCAGACTAATTTCAAATTTCGGCACAGAACTGTCTGTCCAGAAAGTTCACGTCTCGATTATTTTTTCCAGAATCGTCAAGAGTAACTTTTGGAACACCCTAAAGTAAAACTGTCCACTTTTCAACCACTATTCACTTTTACAGAACTGACCACTAAAGTGTCCGTCGCACTGACGAGCCAGGGGGCACCGCGGTATGCGCCTATCTGGCGAAACCGCAAACAGTGAACTTCATTTGGTCGTACATTGTATACCTCCATTTGGTGCGACGATTCTGGAACCAGGTTTTCACTTGCGCGTCGCTCATCTGCAGCTCCTTCGCTAAACTCGCACGCTCGCTCGATGCGAGATACTTTTGCTCGCGGAAGCGTTCTTCGAGCTCTTGAACCTGCAAATACAGTATGACACCATGATAACTACCGGTATTATGGGCCATGACGCTCCGGTTAAGCAGTGCAAGTAGAGTTTGGTTGGCTTTTTTGATAAACACTAAATGAAACTTTTGACTTGTGAACGCAAATACATGTGGACAAAAAGACGCGAATTCGTTAGATACATACGTGTATGTTGTTTTTTGGCACCAACGGGCAGTAGACAACGACAGCTAGTAAAGTTAAAACTTTCTGTTTGAAAAGATGCCGCAACTTTTTCAAACGCACCTGATCTTTGTTGAATGAAGTTCGCGGCTTTTTGTGTCTGGCTGGCGCACGGCTTTGGTACGGATGTCCAACTCTACGAGCTGAAAGTATTTTTAAATGAGCTAAATTATTGGCGTTCAACAAATGTTTAGATCAGTTTTAGGTCGATTTTGAACGTCAAGAAACTGCACAAATTTCTGACAGTGTGAGCAGAGAGCGAAGAGACACCAACAAAGAATAATGTGTAGCTGGCAGGATATCAACATTAATAGCGAAACTCAAGACGACCGCATTTCCCGGCACAGTTTCGGCTTCTTCTGCTCTGGGTTTTCTTGTCGTTTGAAAGAATCAGAAGGGTTGTTCCTGCGGTTGGCACCGACGGACCTTCCGCCCACTGACTGCTTGGCGAGAAACCGCGACCAGCGAACACATCTCCAATTACACTTGCACTTGTTGCACAGAACGCGTTTACGTTCATTAGCTCAGAATCGTATCATTGCTGCGCCTAAACTCTTTTATCCACCTCCATTCTATGTATACTTCCGAGTGCCCAATGAATCAAGAGAACAACCCCCACGGCCACTTACTGTACATTTTGTCGTGCAAGAAGCGTCTCTGCAGGTCCGGCGACATCCACGTCGTGTTCAGCACCGATTCGGCCGCTGATTTCGGCTGCCAAACGTGGCAGATCGGCGTGCACTCGCGTCGCGCCGTCACCGAATCGGCGATCGGTCGGAGTTCACCGGTTACAGGCGGTTGCTCATGCGACGGCTGAGGTTGTTTCGGTGGTCTTGAGTGGAAATTACGGTCGATGATACAGTCCGCCGCTGTGCTGCTAGACTGACGCGGCAGACAGTGATCACTGTGAGGTAGGTTGTGGTGGCCGAGATTATCGGGCGGCCTTTTCAGCGCGGTTTTGTCCGGCGCCAGCAGTCGCGTGATACTGAACGAGAGGCTACTCGGCTTTGTCGACTTTGCCTTCGACCGTTCGTCGTTTCCACCGCGCTCCACGTGCAACGGCCGCTTTCGTGTTTCGCTTAGATCCATATCAGTGCGGTGTCGCCGTGGCGCAGTGGTTCGAGGCGTTGTTTCCGTTGGTGTGGTCAACAATAACACGGTGGCAGGTTCGAGTATCGTCGGCGGCGTTTGAGTGGAACCGCTGAACTTAACGGTGCACGCCGGATTTTCGGACAATTCCACCTCGTGACAGTATGCGAGCGGCTCGAGTGTCAGACAATTCGAAGGAGCAAGCAGAAATCGGCTGCCAGAGGGCACCGCTTGACTGCCGGACAGTTCAAGGAGCATGCTATTAAAGAGCGAACATGTATTAAAAGCAGCGGCGCCCCGCTCCGAGAACAATTATCGTTATTAAAAACGACACAAATATCCTTTCAAAAGTGCGCGATGTACTTGCGCATATGTACTTGCAAATTGAATTGCGCATTTATTCCTGAATATTTCTGCTAAACAATATGAAAAAGCAATTACATTTAGCGCGAGATCGAGTCAGATCCGACAACATTGAACGCAGAAAACGGAGCCGATTTTTGATGGGCGCGCGCGCAACCATTTGTGGGCAATGAAGCGGTGGCGCGTGTGGACCCTTGGGGACGGATAAATGATGCTAAAAACTGACAAAGCGCACAATAATACAATGCAAACCAAATGATATTATAAATTGACAAATTTAATTATTTTCCTTCATTTGCTTTATGGATTTTTGGCGCTCTTGAATAAACATATCTGAACAGGATCTCTGGCTTGGTTAAAGCGAAAGTTCACGAATTTGTTTGAAGATGAAAAATGGACGCTGTAAGAGTTTTAGTTCTAACTTCAGTAAGAAAAGAGAAGTTTGCTTTTGCCGCTAAAAAACTCACACAATTATCGAAAAACAGTTTTATTGATTGTTAACGTAGCCAATCACTAAACGATTTACTCATCAAAAATGGGCGGAGTTTCAACAACGGCTACTGTAAATATAACACGTATGCAGAAATTGGCATCGAACAAATTGTCAGACGATGAAAAAGATAGAACAAAATGGCGACAGAGACGATAGAAAAAAGTGATTGCGTTCAAAATGAATCCGGCATTTGCAGAGAGCTGCTAAGATCTTCCACCTAACGAAGTCGATCAGCTATCTTTCGGGTGAACTTTTACAGCCTAAAGTAAAAGTAACTAAAGTCCCCTTAGCTGACCCCCCCCACCCCTGCTTTAAAACTTCCCACTTCATCACTTCCCTTTTCTGTTATTATTTTTTCTTCATCTGCATATGCGTATAGTTGGTTGTTGTCTCGACACACTTCACTTTAGCCGTGACATAATGGCGCCGGTTATGAAGTTTTATCAATATCAATCAATCTCTAATCTGATCAACATGTTAATGTTGTGTCTATATCTGTGTCGCTTCGCTACTTCTGATTCCAATCAACATAACAACAACAATTTGTCAAGGCACTTTTCCATAAACACACATTGATTGAGTTCATGACATTTTCGGTACCTTAGGTAAAGTTGTCATGGGTTTAATAAAGTGCTAATTTTGTCTCGAGATATGGTGTTTGGCATTCATCTGGTTAACTTTGCTGTAAACCTGTTTGTTTTCAGATTGTTTTAATTTTTTGAACGCAATAATTTATTGATAAAACGTTGGTTTTGTAAATCCAAAAACAGTTTTTAAAAGATCCAACCAGATAAATATTCTGCTGTTTTGAGGTAGTTCTTCTCCCTTCAATGCGCGCGTAGATAGGCAAAAAGTTGCATGCATGACGCGGAAATTCAAAAGTAACAAAGTGGTCCGAGTGGGGCTAAATAGGACCGGGTCACTTAGGCTATTTTGAATTGCCACATAAAGGTTGAAATCAGCTTCTTTTCGACGTCTGCAAAAACGCACTTAGTCGCAGAACCCAAAAAATGGCTTTCAGTTTTAACACACTCGAAAACTTCTGAAACAGCACACAACGATCGTAATCGTTGTTGGTTGACGTTTTAACTTTCAGTTCCACTAAAATGTCCCAGTAGACACGGCCGCCGACATCGAAGTTTCACGGTCTAAAAGGCAGGCTTACGTTCATTATAGCTTCATGTCTGTTGTTTGTCAGTTATCATGACAAAAGGTCCAATAAGCTAATATACATTCGCCGGATGTCTGCGAAATTCGTGCATTTTGGATCTACATTTTGTATTTTGTCATTCGAATATTTCGTTTCACATGCTACAGTATTCCGATAGTACGGTAAAAAGAGGGGCGATCAGCTGCGATACTATTCGCTCGAAAATCAAATCAGACAATACAAAAACTGAGCAATTCGCCAAATTTAACAGCAGACGCGAATTATGACAAATTGCGTTTTGATGGTGTTTTTGTTTGCATGGACAGAAAAACTCAATTTGAAGAATAAACATTTTGCAGCGCATTAACGGACGAAAAAAATGCCGCTTTTATTGTTTTTGATTTTAATTTCTTCATTATTACCCACAAAACACAATGACGTACTCAACGACTTTTAATGGCGCCCGTAAAAACATCCGATCTTCATGTTTTTTAGTTTGTTCAAAATTTATTGTGTTGCACACTCTGTAAGAAAAACAACGCACTCGTGGGACTTTTTAATTGAACTTTAATGCTTTTTTTTAATTTGCAAACGCTATGTTTATGTACGGTTGTGTTTTTGAAATTAAAATGCTGTTTAAGACAAAAAGTCTCACCGGTGCAACGGATCGGCAGAAAAAGACCGAACGTTAATGAAACAAATTTTACGGTTATTTCAGTCCGGCAATTGAGAATCGAGTAGTACAGTAACTACGGTGTGGTATAACATCTTTATTCCTTTGGACATGTTCCTGACTACTTTGTAATTTTTGAAAGGTCGAACGTAATTTTTTGAGAAATTGAATCTGCAGCAAAACTTATCGGTGGCTATCGTAATTTTGCGCAATTATTGTTGTCAACAATTTGTA
Organism: Theristus sp. LFF4_11; assembly: GCA_030248135.1. Lineage (NCBI taxonomy): Eukaryota > Metazoa > Nematoda > Chromadorea > Monhysterida > Xyalidae > Theristus > Theristus sp. LFF4_11. The sequence continues at coordinate 15,737 of JASANC010003107.1, forward strand.
CACCGCAAATCAGAGGGTCATGAAAAAGTGAATGTACAACATATCTTTTATCAACCTACAGTCACAATATGTATTTTCAACGACCAAAGGAACTGAGTCTTTTTAACATCTTTCATCAACAAACTCAACATCACAGTCTTGTACCGTAACCCCATGGAATTTCTTTTTCAAATTAATTGCCCAATTCAACATCTACAGTAGATGTCTCATGTTAAAATATTTGCAATCGGTAAATGCCCTGCAGGGCCCACAACACAAATCACATTGCATGTACAGCCAGGGTGTTTCAAAGTGCCACAAAAAACTTTCCGGAAGGAGCAGATGGAGACGTTTAGGAAGAAGTTGTGGCTTGAAATGTGGCTTAGCAGTGGTAGTTGAAGAAAACATGCAAAAATGGATGTGTTTAGAATGCAGGCTCAGATTTGTGGGTTTGCATTTGCATTGAAACGATTTCCAGATTTACTGACACTTCTCGGCCACCCTGTATAATTGACTTGGTTTTGTCCGCAAAAGCTGGTAATGGCAAAAAGAGCGTCGCAAATTCAATTAATCATGAGACGTTTTAATGAAATGACTTGACATTTTTAGTACTGGAACAGCAAGGGATGCCAGGACAGTCTTAGTTCCTACGCTAAGCCTCGAATACAAAGTATTACCAGGGGAAACGTACAGAATCCTCCGTTCACACATTTAATAAGGCCATAACTTTTGCTTATGATTTGCGTTGTTATATTTTTGGGTAACATTGTGTTCAAGAATCTTCAAATCTATATTGGAGCGGTGTGAGTTACCAGAGTACCATCTAAGTGTCTTCGCACCAACCATTAAACAATTACAAACTGTGCATCACAACGAAGCGAAAACGTTGCATTAACCATCGCGCAAAAGTTAACCCGTCAAATTAAAAACGACAAAATCAAAACGGTGACTTTTTTCGACAGTTTTTATGACACTGTACAATGTAATTTTGTCAAAACTCAATACAGAACTTACCCAAGTACACGGTAACTAGTGTGCTGGGTCTCACCACGATTTCTCTTAGACCAGTGCGACAGTGCGGTGTCCCTCGGGGCGACTTTTAGGCAACAATTTGACCGCCTCCGAGAATGACTTGTACTGAACTGGTGTAAACAAAACCTGGCAGATTACCGTAAAGTCTTGCATATAAGGTCTCCTTATATAAATTTGAAAATCAAAAATTTCTGAAAAAAAGTGGAATTTTGTGTGACAACCTTATAAGTGGGAGGAGGTCTTATAAAGCGAACATTAGGAATTTCGGGCCTTATAAACGGGGTAGGATTTTGACCAAGTCAAAATTTTGAATTTTTTGGTTTCCCGCCGTGTGACACTCCGCCCATTTTTGGGTGGGGGTCTTATAAGTGGGAGGAACCTTATATGCAAGACTTTACGGTAGATAAACAACTTAACTACTGTATCTGACGCGCCACACCATAACTTCCCCACGTGACTGTTTGCCGTATACGTCTTTACATTGCTTTACAACGCTTAATTCACTTAACTTCGTTTAAAAAAACGTTAGTTAATAGCCGTGAAATAGATATTGTAATCATGGCGTGTGCACTCTCTGTAGTACGTTGCTTGAAATGTTTTCTGTTTATTTAGGTTTATTAGTTGAAACGGTGCAATTTTTTCGTGATGTAATGTGATGGGTTGAACTGATGAAGAGAATGTTGAAAAGTTTCACCGAAACACAAACAGTGTCATCAGTTCGCATCATTCATGCCGAAGCAAATAAAACAGTGAAATGCCAAAAAGCACATTTTTAGACATTTATGGCTAACAAACAACATAAAAATGTGTTGCGCAACAAGTTCATTTGCGTTTTAATATGCCATCAGAAGTTCAAAAACACCAATTAGCACACATTTCGTTCAAACAGATGAGCGAATCAATGTGTTTAATCAATCCTGATGTGACGAATCGTCAGTTTTGTAAATTAACGAAAAGGCTGCCTGCTGTGCTCAACTGCTTGCCGCATTAGTCACATTGTCCAGTAGCAATCAAAAGACAACATTCTTGATCCGGATTCTACGCGCGCAAGGGGCAGCCCGCCAAATAGGCGCCCAAAAGAAGACGTTTATTGCTGAAACGCAACCGAAGTTGTGTGCTATCTTGATAAAGTTTTATGTCACCGTGTAATTATTGGTGAAAGGTGATGCAGAAATGGAAACTGTCTGGTCGCATATGTAGGTGAAAAAAGTGTCCGATTTTATTTTCCTAGTTGTAATTTGTTGATTGTTACGGTTTCTTTAGTGCGTGTTTAAAAAAATTAAAACACGTCCTTCAAATTTTCGGCTTGACCAGACCGTTGAGGCAAGCAAAACTCAAAGTGATCATTCGCTAATCCAGGAGCAAATCGTCGCACACACCATCTCGTGCGCGTTCTCTGCGAGGATCGCGAAAAAAACTCGTGCCTGGTTACACTTTTGGCGCGTTTTTCGCGCTAAATAATACATGAATAGACTTGGAACTTCTTTGAGTTGTAAATGACCTTTTCACGTCAAATCAAGTGTTTGTCTATGCCCGTAATATGCGCGAAATATCAATAAAACGCATGAAAATTTCTGCTAGCTCCAAGGCCTTGAGCAATTAGGAATTACGCGTTCGTTAATATGGTGAGGATCGGCGTCTGACCCTGATCATAAATTTCGGAACGGTTAAAAAGCACCGGGGAAAAGCAAGATGCTGATAGAGGGATGTACAATTTTAGGCTGAAAATGTTTATATAGTGTATACTAGCAAATTGACCCGTGCCTACGGCACGGTTAGCTGATAAATACAACTAATATTTTTGAGTTGGTTTTCCCTTTTGACCTTGCCTACGACGCGGACTCAAAATGCATTGCATTTTGATTTTGAGCTGCTTTAACCGACTGTTGTTGATTTACCATAGAAGTGATCGCTTACCCTAACCTAAGCCAGGCCTTTTAGAGTGTAAATGTCAAAAAGGCAACACTTCTGAACAATTGTTGCAAAACGCCAATTTTAGTCTTGATAAGTTGCTTTTTTTCCCGGTTACTCTAACCTAAGCCAAGCCTTTTAAAGTTTAAATGACGAAAAATGCAAAACTTTTCTGAATATTCGCTGCAAAACGGCCACTTTTGTGTGGTATGTTTACTACTCTTACCTTTAACCCTAACCTTAGCCAAGGATTTTTGATAGAATGGAAATGACAAAACAGCAACATTTTACTGAATACCCGTAGCAAAGCTCACCTAAGCCAAGCCTTTTAAAGTTTAAATGACGAAAAATGCAAAAACTTTTCTGAATATTCGCTGCAAAACGGCCACTTTTGTGTTGTATGTTTACTACTCTTACCTTTAACCCTAACCTTAGCCAAGGATTTTTGATAGAATGGAAATGACAAAACAGCAACCACTACTGAATACCCGTATAAAAGCTCCCGCTTTTGTTTTGAATGTTTACTTCTTTTCCTCGCTTACCCTAACCTAAGCCAGTTCTTTTTGATCGAGTGCAACAAAAAGCAACACGTTTCTGAGTACCCATTGTGTAAAGCGGTCGCTTTTGTTTTGTTATGTTGCTTTTCTATACTAAGTGACGCATTTTCTATGATTAAAAAAACAAATGAAGGAAAAAGCAACGATTTTCTACATTTTACTGAATACCCGTAGCAAAGCTCCCGTTTTGTTTTGAATGTTTACTTCTTTTCCCCGCTTACCGTAATCTAAGCCAGTTCTTTTTGATCGAGGGCAACAAAAAGCAACACGTTTCTGAGCACCCATTGTGTAAAACGGTCGCTTTTGTTTTGTTATGTAGCTTTTCTATCCTAAGTGACACATTTTCTATGATAAAAAAATGAAGGAAAAAGCAACGATTTTCTACATTTTACTGAATACCCGTAGCAAAGCTCCCGTTTTTGTTTCGAATGTTTACTTCTCTTCCCTGCTTCCCTGACCTAAGCCAGTTCTTTTTGATCGAGTGCAACAAAAAGCAACACGTTTCTGAGTACCCATTGTGTAAAACGGTCGCTTTTGTTTTGTTATGTAGCTTTTCTATCCTAAGTGACGCATTTTCTATGATAAAAAAACAAATGAAGGAAAAAGCAACGATTTTCTACATTTTACTGAATACCCGTAGCAAAGCTCCCGTTTTTGTTTTGAATGTTTACTTCTTTTCCCCGCTTACCCTAACCTAAGCCAGTTCTTTTTGATCGAGAGCAACAAAAAGCAACACGTTTCTGAGTACCCATTGTGTAAAACGGTCGCTTTTGTTTTATGTAGTGTTTGTTAGAGATTTTTTATAAAAAAAAAAAAAAAAAAAAAATTTTTTTTTTATGTTTTAAAAGGGTGTTTTTTTTTTTGTTTGTGTAGTGTAAAAAAAAAAAGAAATTTAAGGGAAAAGAATAAATTTTGGTCAGTCAGCTCACACAGTAACTATTTTAGTATAATAGATAACTAGCAAATTGACCCGTGCCTACGGCACGGTTAGCTGATAACTACAATTATTATTTTTGAGTGGATTTTCGCTTTTTGACCTATGCCCACGATCCGGACTAAAAATGCATTGCATTTTGATTTTGAGCTGCTTCAACCGACTGTTGTTGATTTACCATAGAAATGAACGTTCATTTTTAAAGAACTCGTATCCGTCGATGCTTCTACTTTTTGAAAATCATAGCATTTCAGTTTTTTGAAAACAGTGTTTTTTGTCAAGTATGTGATTTTGCTGATTTTATTGCTGTCGATTCAATCGTAACCTGATTTAGTCACCGTATCACTTATTACTATGTGGTTTGGTTAATGCTGTTTCAGCATCATTCAGAGCCACAGATACTATTTTTCAACTTGCCAATCATTTTGATGAGAACCGCTGTTTTTTTAATTCAGCGTAAATATTCTTTGATCTGCAAGCAACAGTAGCAACACAATCATAACTGCATTGCCATTCAAAATATGAAAAACAATCTTTTTTAATCAGCAACAAACAACTGCCATTTAAAGTATCAAGATAAACTCTGATTTGTTACCTTCTTCAATATCGCTTAATTGTAGTTTCATTCTTTTTTGTATTCCACTGTCATTCCCGTTTAAAGTATCAAAAATGTTCTTTGATCAGCGACAATTAACAGCCATTCCCTCAAAATATCAAAAATCAATCTTGTTTTGTTAGCTTTTCCATGTCGTCAAATGTCGTTCAACTACCATTCCTGATCAAAAAAAATTAAAAAAAACGTCGTTTGATCTGGAATAATCAACCGATACCGGTTTAAAATATTAAAAAAACTAAAAGCAATCTGTTTTAGTCAGCTGCATTTCGCTTTCATTTCTTTTCAGTATAACAAAAACAATCTTGTATTATGATCAGCAACAACTATCATGTTCAAAATCTTTTTGAAATCCCGTTCAAAATCAGCAGCAATCTTTCAATCTTTTTAGTCAGTTTCATTTCACTGTCATGACCGTTAAAAGTATAATAAAATAATCTTTGATCAGCAACACTCAAATGCTATTCCCGTTCAAAATATTAAAAAATCATTCCCGTTTAAGGTATCAAAAAACAATCTTTTGATGATGAGCGACAATTAACAGTCATTCCCGCTCAAAGCATCAAAATCAATCTTTGCTATTCCTGTTCAAAAAAAATTAAAAAAACATGTCGTTTGATCAGCAACAATCAGCTGATACCGGTTTAAAATATTTAAAAAAATTGAAAGCAACCTGGTTCAGTCAGCTGCATTTCGCTGTCATTTCTGTTCAGTATAATAAAAACAATCTTGTATGATCAGCAACAGCTATCCCGTTCAAAAAGCAATCTTTTAAGCTTCTTAGTGAGTTGCATTTTACTGTCATGACGGTTAAAAGTATGATAAAACAATTTTTGATCAGCAACACCCAACTGCTTCGTTTAAAATTCCCGTCCAAAATATTTAAAAAACCTCTTCTGATCAGAATCATTCAACTGTTACTCTCGTTAAAAAATTGATCGATTTTATGTGGACCGTTCCACTGCTTCGCCGTCGATCATGGCCACATCTTTGTTGATGCTGCAATCTATATCTTGTGGAACTACAGTCTATTTTTTGTTCAGAAACAATCAATTACTTCTTGTTAGCTATTGTAATTCGATTGAAGTTCTATCTTTTCGTGTAAAGGAGGCGGCGTAATGTTGAATGATGTGTGGAAAAGCCGCACAGCTGAAAAGATGTGTCGCGCCCGAACGTAGTTCGAATACTATATAAAATAAAATTATTTAGTGAGGAAAGATTCTGATTAGCTTTTTCCCCAATTTTTTTGCACGAATCTGCCGACAGAATACGTCAAGTTTCGGTGATTTCAAATTGCCGCACAGCCATAAAAATTTTTCTCTATCTTTGCGTGCAAACGCATATTGATTGGGGCCCGTTTAATAAGAAAGATAATAGATGGCAAACAGCAGCAACAGCCAAATCAAAGTGGTCGATTGTTTTCATTGCATAAGAATGATGATGATTAGGACTTTTACAGAACATAGAGAGTAAAAAATTCTCATGAATAATCATTAAAAATGGAGTGCAGCTAGAGATGATGATATATATATGGCAAATTCAGAATAGCTTGGCGCCAATTCAAATCGACCAAAATTGACACGCTAAGACACACACACACACGGTCTTCCTGTTTTAGTATTATAGACTAGCAAATTGACCCGTGCCTACGGCACGGTTAGCTGATAACTACAATTATTATTTTTGAGTGGATTTTCGCTTTTTGACCTATGCCCACGATCCGGACTAAAAATGCATTGCATTTTGATTTTGAGCTGCTTCAACCGACTGTTGTTGATTTACCATAGAAATGAACGTTCATTTTTAAAGAACTCGTATCCGTCGATGCTTCTACTTTTTGAAAATCATAGCATTTCAGTTTTTTGAAAACAGTGTTTTTTGTCAAGTATGTGATTTTGCTGATTTTATTGCTGTCGATTCAATCGTAACCTGATTTAGTCACCGTATCACTTATTACTATGTGGTTTGGTTAATGCTGTTTCAGCATCATTCAGAGCCACAGATACTATTTTTCAACTTGCCAATCATTTTGATGAGAACCGCTGTTTTTTTTTTAATTCAGCGTAAATATTCTTTGATCTGCAAGCAACAGTAGCAACACAATCATAACTGCATTGCCATTCAAAATATGAAAAACAATCTTTTTTAATCAGCAACAAACAACTGCCATTTAAAGTATCAAGATAAACTCTGATTTGTTACCTTCTTCAATATCGCTTAATTGTAGTTTCATTCTTTTTTGTATTCCACTGTCATTCCCGTTTAAAGTATCAAAAATGTTCTTTGATCAGCGACAATTAACAGCCATTCCCTCAAAATATCAAAAATCAATCTTGTTTTGTCAGCTTTTCCATGTCGTCAAATGTCGTTCAACTACCATTCCTGATCAAAAAAAAATTAAAAAAAAACGTCGTTTGATCTGGAACAATCAACCGATACCGGTTTAAAATATTAAAAAAACTAAAAGCAATCTGTTTTAGTCAGCTGCATTTCGCTTTCTTTTCTTTTCAGTATAACAAAAACAATCTTGTATTATGATCAGCAACAACTATCATGTTCAAAATCTTTTTGAAATCCCGTTCAAAATCAAAATCAAAATCTGTCAATCTTTTTAGTCAGTTTCATTTCACTGTCATGACCGTTAAAAGTATAATAAAATAATCTTTGATCAGCAACACTCAAATGCTATTCCCGTTCAAAATATTAAAAAAATCATTCCCGTTTAAGGTATCAGAAAACAATCTTTTGATGATGAGCGACAATTAACAGTCATTCCCGCTCAAAGCATCAAAAATCAATCTTTGCTATTCCTGTTCAAAAAAAATTAAAAAAACATGTCGTTTGATCAGCAACAATCAGCTGATACCGGTTTAAAATATTTAAAAAAATTGAATGCCATCTGATTCAGTCAGCAGCATTTCGCTGTCATTTTTGTTCGGTATAACAAAAACAATCTTGTATGATCAGCAACAACTATCCCGTTCAAAAAGCAATCTTTTAAGCTTCTTAGTGAGTTGCATTTTACTGTCATGACCGTTAAAAGTATGAGCGTAAATTTTTGATCAGCAACACCCAACTGCTTCGTTCAAAATTCCCGTTCAAAATATTTAAAAAAACCTCTTCTGATCAGAATCATTCAACTGTTACTCTCGTTAAAAAATTGATCGATTGTATGTGAACCGTTCCACTGCTTCGACGTCGATCATGGCCACATCTTTGTTGATGCTGCAATCTATATCTTGTGGAACTACAGTCTATTTTTTGTTCAGAAACAATCAATTACTTCTTGTTAGCTATTGTAATTCGATTTAACTTCTATCTTTTTGTGTAAAGGAGGCGGAGTAATGTTGAATGATGTGTGGAAAAGCCGCACAGCTGAAAAGATGTGTCGCGCGCAAACGTAGTTCGAATACGATATAAAATAAAATTATTTAGTAAGGAAAGATTCTGATTAGCTTTTTTCCGAATTTTTTTGCACGAATCTGCCGACAGAATACGTCAAGTTTCGGTGATTTCAAATTGCCGCACAGCCATGAAAAATTTTTCCCTATCTTTAAACGCATATTGATTGGTGCCCGTTTAATTAGAAAGATAATAGTTGGCAAACAGCAGCAACAGCCAAATCAAAGTGGTCGATTGTTTGTTTTCATTGCATAAGAATGATGATGATTAGGACTTTTACAGAACATAGAGAGTAAAAAATTCTCTTAAATAAAAAATGGAGTGCAGCTAGAGATGATGATATATATATGACAAATTCAGAATAGCTTGGCGCCAATTCAAATCGACCAAAATTGACACGCTAAGACACACAGACACACGGTCTTCCTGTTTTAGTATTATAGACTAGCCAATTGACCCGAGCGTATGTGGCTTAATCAATGCCAAGCCTTTTTGGTGAAGTAGCATTGAATTAAAAAGAAAAAAACAGTAACGTTTACTGAATAACCAATCTGAAGAAAATTTACTTTGTGCTGCCGTGAAGCCGCCTACAATACAATATTTTTTATTGTATTTAAATGAATAAAAAATGCGAAGTTTATGAGTTTGTTATTTTTACCCATTCACCCTAACCTAAGGCAAGCCTTTTTGTATGTGAAGTAAGATTGAATAAAAAACATAAAAATTAACGTTTTTTAATTACCCGTTTAAAAAAGCTAATGCTTCATTTACCCGTTTACCTTAGCCAAGCCTTTTTTGTAAAGTGAAAATGCGAAGTTTATGATTTTGCTATTTTTACCCGTTCACCCTGACCGTCAAGCCTTTTTGTAAGTTAAGTAAGATTGAATAAAAAATATAAAAATTAACGTTTTATTCAATTACCCGTTTTAAAAAGCTAATGCTTCTTTTACCCGGTTAGCCTAACATAAGCCAAGCCTTTTTTGTAAAGTGAAAATGAATAGAAGAAACAAAAACAGTGACGTTTTTAATTTCGTTTTGCAGTCATTGCTTCTTTTTACCCGTTTACCCTAACATAAGCCAAGCATCTTTTGTAATGTGAAAATGCGAAGTTTATGATTTTGCAATTTTTACCCGTTCACCGTAACCTAAGTCAAGCCTTTTTGTAAATGAAGTAAAATTGAATAAAAAATATAAAAATTAACGGTTTTTTCAATTACCCGTTTTAATAAGATAATGCTTCTTTTACCCGTTCACCCTAACCTAAGTCAAGCCTTTTTGCAAATGAAGTAAAATTGAATAAAAAATATAAAAATTAACGGTTTTTTTCAATTACCCGTTTTAAAAAGCTAATGCTTCTTTAACCCGTTTACCCTAACGTAAGCCAAGCATCTTTTATAAAGCGAAAATGCGAGGTTTATGATTTTGCTATTTTTACCCGTTCACCGTAACCTAAGTCAAGCCTTTTTGTAAGTGAAGTAAAATTGAATAAAAATATAAAAATTAACGGTTTTTTTAATTACCCGTTTTAAAAAGCTAATGCTTTTTTACCCGTTTACCTAAGCCAAGCCTTTTTTGTAAAGTGAAAATGAATAGAAGAAACAAAAAAGTGACGTTTTTAAGTTTCGTTTTGCAGTCATTGCTTCTTTTTACCCGTTTACCCTAACATAACCCAAGCCTTTTGCAAAGTGAAAATGAATGGTAAATACCATTGCGACCCAATTGAAAATATCTTACTTTTTTCAAAGACGGTTTTGTCACATCTTTCGCAGTCGCTCGTTTTAAGTTTCGTTTTGCAGTCATTGCTTCTTTTTACCCGTTTACCCTAACATAACCCAAGCCTTTTGCAAAGTGAAAATGAATGGTAAATACCATTGCGACCCAATTGAAAATATCTTACTTTTTTCAAAGACGGTTTTGTCACATCTTTCGCAGTCGCTCGTCAAGTTTTGAGCAGCAACAATTGCTATTTGCCAACTGTAGCCATAACCGTAGAGTATCAACTTGAAAAGAGTATCATGATGACTTTCAGCTATGAAGAGCGGCGTTTTGATTAAACAATTCGAAGTGATATTAAAAATAGATAAAGATTGAGATTGAGATTGAGATGAAGCTTTCTTAAATAGCAAAAATGGGCGCCAATTCAAAAGTGTGACGGACAGACAAATTGTAAATTTAGTAGTAATAGATAGATTCTTTATTGCTCTGAAAAATGGATTTTTTGGGTTTTGTGGGGGGTTTTTTTTTGTTTGGGGGGGGGGGGGGGGGGCGGTGTTGGGGGGGGGTGGGGGGGGGAAGGGGGGATTTATGGTGTTTTTTTTGGGAAGGGTTAAAAAAATTGTTGTGTTGGGGGTGGTGGTGTGGGGTTGGTTTTGGGGGGGGGGGGGGGGGGGGGGTGTGTTGTGTGTTGTTGTTTTGTTGGGGGGGGGGGGGGGTTGGGGTGGTGGAGAGAAGGGGGAGTGTTTTTTTTTTTTATTTTTTTTTGTTTTTTAGTTTTTCCAGATCATGACACTGCAAAATCCACGACGGCAAAAAGGAACTGTGATATCATGGACTGTAAGAATGTAAGAAACTGAGCCAAGGAATAGGCGAGAAAACGTGACAGCTTTTTTCAGGGTGTAAGGAGCAATTGATTCTTTGTGCTATTCTGTTCATTCTTTCCCTTGCCCTTGCACACACGATTGGGAATTATCTTGGCATTCTTGAAAAAGAGATAACTCCTAGTCTGCGACTAATCCCGCCTTGATAGAGAATACAAGGACTGCCTTTATTTATTCGGCCCTAACTGTATAAAAACGACAAAAATCCAGTGTGAAATAACATGAATTACATAAGTTAGCGTTCTGTGCGTGTTTGTGGTCAAAAATACTGCTAGGAAGCAGCATATCAGCATATCGACAAGCATCATGTTAGAAATGGAAAGCACCATGCAATTACAAGCTTCAACATGTCTGAGTTCAAATATGCAATTTTAATTGAAAATTGAAAATTGATACAGGTAATTCTGAAACTTGAGTCCTGACTCCAGAAACGTTACACTTAGGTACTCATGAATGAAACGATTAGAACTGTTCTAAAGACATCGAACTGAAAAAAAACACAATGAAGAACGTCACAGCGTAGTTTTTTTACCAAACGCTAAGTTTGGAGGTTGCCCTCAAGCGAGAGAGAAGCACACGCCATTTGATTTTCAATGATAACAACACATATTAGCAGTGAATTTATTTTTCGAAAAAAAATCATAAACGATACAGTGCGGCTCCGGTTCACTGTGCACTGAGACGCCGTCGACGCCTGCTCCAGTACATGCCGATTGCGGCGCCGATGCTCAGCAGCATGACCAAGGTCGTCAAAATCACGACGAGCACGATCATGAGCACACTGGCGCTGCCGACGTTGCCGCTGTTGTTGACGCGGTAGACCGGCTGTGTTCATTATTGATAAAATCAGTGATTTTGAAAAGGTACAACGAACCGAATACACACTAGGGTAGAAGTTGTCGAGATTATAGCGTCTGTTTGGATACTGTGTGTTCTGTTCGTCGTTAACTGTGACACGAAACAGAGCGTCCACGACCAGGTACATAATATGTTCGGTGTTCCGTCCGCGTGTACCGCGGAAAAAAAGTGGCGGTTCCTCAAAACGTCGGGTGTGGTGTTCACAAACCACCACGCGGATACAGGGCTTCCCAAGCGTACAAAACGCATTTTCCGGACACCATTTCTTAACGTGTATAACTTAACGGACACCTTTTTGATTTGTATGTCGTGTACCCTTTTTTGAATTTCTGGTCTCTTACCGGCTGTTTTCGGCCGGGGCGATTTGTTGCTGGTTCCGTTACTCCACTTTCACCACTTTCACTTGCTATTGTCGTTTCCGTGCTTTTGTGTATTTCTGTCGTTGGGGTCATCGACAATGGTGTCGTCGTTGGTGTCGAAGTCAAAGTCGAAGTCGAAGTCGTTGTCGTGGTCGCTGAAGAATATACCAAAAAGTGGTTATTGTTTTCCGCAATCAAATTGAATGAAGCAACGTTCAGAATGTACACCGGTGTCTGTGCATTCAAAGGATTCAAAATTTTTCGTTCGAAACCATAAAATACACCATCAATTTTTAACCCAAAATAATCGTTTTTGCTCTGAATTTCCTGTAAAGTTCGCTACTTTCAGGCAAATACGCAGTTATCTTTTACTTTTGAGCGTTTTTAACCAAAATTTAGTTGTTTTTAGCTGTTTTAGCGTTTTTTACCCCAACACTTAAAAAATTACTCCAAAAAAGTAAAGAAGTGCACGAACTCGTCTCTTTCTTGACGCACAGTCTGCTCTCTTCGTCAAAGACGAACGGCTCCGGACAGAGACACCATTTGTGATTGTACCGACAGCGAAGCTGGGGAACAGCACTGTGCTTGCCGACGAGGCACGGGCGACACACGGCGACACCAGCGCACTGCACTTTGCCGCCGCAGTGTCGGTGCGGTAACGCTGGAGAATTTCCGCGTTTTTTTGTGATTTTGCGTACACATGCACTCGTTTATGGGCGCCCCCAAATGGGGTCTTAGTTTGAAAACCCATCTTTCCCGTGAAACGTGTAACGCACACGCGTGCGCATATTCCGTGCACATTCAAAATACTCGACGTTCGAAAATATGCTGGACATTTTTCTGAACGTCCGTCCGTCCATTCAGACGTTTCTCTTGAGATCATGCCATTTTACTTCAGTGACGTGACATGACGTGATGTGACGTGAAGTGACGTGACATAGGACGTGACGTGACCGGACGTGACGTGTCGTGACGTGACGTGACGTGACAAAAATGACGTGACGTGTCGTGACGTGACGTGACGTGACGTGACGTAGGACATGACGTGAAGTGACGTGACGAAAGTGACGTGTCGTGACGAGTCGTGACGTGACGAGACGTGACGTGACGTGACGTGACGTGACGTAGGACGCGACGTGATGTAGGACGTGACGTGACGAAAGTGACGTGACGTGACGTGACATTGCGTGACGTGACGTGAAATCGCAATTTCTGGTCGCTTCCGGTCTCCCTTCAGCGTCAGAATTTTTCTGCAACCACACCTTTGCAAACGTCGCCCTCCTGCACCGTGACGCCTGCATTACAGACGCAAGTGCCGTTGAAGAATGTTCGGTCGTATTTATCGAACACCTGACACTCCACTGAGGGCAATGCTATGCCGCTTGACGAGCCCGCCCAGTCGTAGCATTGGCGCTGGTATGTGTTTTCTTTGGTTTGCGGTATGAATTTGTTGCAATCGGTGTGGAGCGGGGCTAAAAACAAAAAAAAACACGAAAGGTGTACGTGACATAGAAAAAAACGGTTTCTTTTCTGTTTTAAAACCGGTTTTTATAGTTTTTTATATAAAAAACTGGTTTTTACCTTAAAATTTTTCAAACTTCGTGGTCAAAAATCCCAATTCTTTGATTGATTGATAAAATGTAAAATTATATTTTTGAAAAAAACGGTGCAGTGAACGGTGTCGAATTGAACTGGTGACACATCATTTTGCAGAAGCTTTTGTGTCAAGAGTCAAGGTCAAGTGTTAGCTTTTGTGATAAACTAAGTGAAGAGGCAGACTGACTGACGACGTGGTCGATTTGAAACGGTAACTGATGAAATGTCATTTTTCAAACGCCATCCGCTACCGGTTTCACTTTGCAGTTCTGCTATCTGCAAATCTCGTCCCCAAATCGGGTCAGTTATCAAGTCTCCTCGCAGCTGCCTCCCCCCCCCCCCGTTCCCCACACCTACACGATCACAGCCCAGTCGTTGTTTTCAATTTGTATTGAACGTGCTGAGCTGGAAAACAATAAAAACGAAATTGATTTGAAACAAAAACATAGCAAATTGGATCGGTTGTATGCGCGAAAACAGCGTTTTACGCTGCTAATAAACACTAATTTTGATTTATTTCCTATTTTGAGCTCAAAGTGCCAAGTTTGGGAACTTTAGGAGCTGGGAAAAATTCGATTTTGTTTTGTTTTAAAACGGAAAAGAAACCTGTTTTTACTGGCAATATAAAAAACCGGTTTTTACCAACCCTAGGTGCACGTATACACACCACTGCACACTGTACTGTAAATGACAATGCTACCGACCAACACCCGGTAGTTACCTCGACAAAGATGATTACGGTCTTCGATTGTGCCGTTGGTGCATTCACAGACGTTTTTCTCTGCGTTGCACTTTGCGTACGTGACACATGGGACCCCTTCAATGCATCTATCGCCAACATGTACTGCAACAATTGGATGTGCTAAACGCATGTCAAAAACCAACACTAAAAAGCTAAGCTACTATTTATCTAATAAATGTAATAATAAACTCGCTCGTGAAGCCACACTGCTACAGTGGCGCACAAAAGTTTTTCGGTGACTGTTGATTATCTCAAAAAAATGTCAATCTTTCAAGACGGCATACCGTATGCCACTGTCAGTCTAGTGCTCAGAATCGCTCAGCAGATCTCAAATTTGCGAAGTTTGTTGTCAAGGTGTTTTTAAGCGTAAGAACAGAACAGGAACACAGAAACCGGAACACTGACCGCGGCAAAGTCTGTAGCCGCCGACCATTTCGGTCGAGGATCCATCCGGGCATATGCACTGGAAATGCAGCTTATCACACGTTGACAAGCTGCCCGGACTGCATTTCAGACCGTACTTGCCGCATTGATACTTGGTCGCCACTTGGTTGGGCCAGGCTGCAGAAGTTTTTTTTCAATGCAGCGACTTTTTTTGACGATGATTGTTTTTCCTTCTGCTGCAAAGAACAAGTGTTGATTTTCGGATTTTTTTCTTTCTATGTTTAGGAAACGCTTCATGTTTGATTGAGCTAAAACTTTACACAAATCTCAGGTAGACCTTTGAATATGAGTTTTAGATTTCAGCGAAATTGGTGAAACAGTTGTTGAGTTATGGGCAACCAAAAGGTGACCCACTATTTTTGGCTCATTCTGTATTATCGTTTCAGAAAATTTGTGGGCACGTTGCTGCAAATTTGAATTGCCGCGTAGAATTTATGAAACAGTTTCCTATCCCTGCGTGCAACTCACTGAGTCTCAAAACCAACAGAAAAGGATAGTAAGTAAGTAGCACGAAGGTTCGCATTCTCTCCGAATCATACCCGCGCGACGGTGTGGGGTACCGATGTGCGCAGCCCTCAAACCGGTGTGCAGCCCGCAAGAACAAACTTTGCAAGTTTGCTTCTTTGCACTGGCTGCCTTGCGAATGGTGCAGAACCTCCAAAATAGTGCAGAGCCCTCAAAATGGTGCACAGCCCTCAAACCGGTGTCACCAAAATGCCACCGCAAAACGTTCTTGTGGGCGGCTGCACACCGGTTTTGAGGGCTGCACACATTGGTATTGTGGATTTATTCAAACGTGTCCGGACTAACGTGACGTCATTTTATTTAAAAACGCCCGTTTGTCAAAGTACAGGCACTAAAATTTCAGTTTGGTGTGACTGATTCGACATTCACCATTTGTTTACGTGAAGAAATCGGCTAAACGGATAGTCTGGTTTGCTGTGAACGACAAGCGCATGTTTTGTGGCACATGACGTCATTTCAGTGGGACACGTTTAAAAAAATAGGCCATACCCCACACCGTCGCACGGCTATGCTCCGAATGCATTGCGCTTATTCACACAATTTTCACCCACAGTAGCAGCACATCTTGCGTGTGATTCCAATGATGGTAGGAAATGTGCAGAAGCAGCCCTCCGGACAGCGTATCTCATCTGTGTTTGCATCGCACTGCATGTTGCCCACGTCTGTAAGAATGACATCGAGTTTGATTCAAGGAACACGTTCTAGTCGGAAAACGTGCACTTGCTATCTGCTATAGCACACTAATGTTGCACGCAGTCACAATCTAAACTGAAAATGTGATCCACTGAACAAATTTCGCGACACACGTTTCACAGTTTTTGAGACTGGACACCTTGTTCGGTATTTTGTTCAGTAGAGACGTGTCAAGTCAATTCATACACACGATCACACGCAGCGCATGCGTGCAAGCGAATGAACCTGTGCCTGTGTGTTTGTTTGTGACTGTGCAACATTGCGGTGTTATGAACTGAGTGTTATGATATCTGAAGACATATCAGACAAAACAAGTTTACCACGTACGTTTATCCAGGCGCTTGCACAGTGTTTTGTTGTTTTGTTTGTAAAATAAAATTAGAAATATGACGGTTATGTTCTATTGTGGATTTATTCAAACGTGTCCGGACTAACGTGACGCCATTTTATTTAAAAACGTCCGTTTGTCAAAGTACAGGCACTAAAATTTCAGTTTGGTGTGACTGATTCGACATTCACCATTTGTTTACGGGAAGAAATCGGCTAAACGGATAGTCTGGTTTGCTGTGAACGACAAGCGCATGTTTTGTGGCACGTGACGTCATTTCAGTGGGACACGTTTAAAAAAATAGGCCACACCAAATTTTATAAGCGTCAAAAACAATCTACCGTATTACCCCCATTAAACCCCCCCCCCCACCATTAATCCCCCCCCCACCAATAAACCCCCCCCCCCCCCCCCCCGACCAGTTTCCGAACAATCCCCCCCCCACAAATAATCCCCCATGGGGGATTATTGGAGACCTGTTTGAAACACATACCCAGCGAATTCAGTAGCTGGTTGCAGTGAAAATGATGAAATTGTGCTACCAAAGGCCCCAAATGGGTGAGTTAATAGTAATTTCATTACAAAATGCTGTTATAAAAGGAAATTTCTATGTAGAGTAGAAGTTTCTGCGACTTTCTTGCCTGCCATGCAATGTATTTTTGCCATTTTTCAACAAACCCCCACCGCTAGAATTTTTTTGTAAATAAACCCCCCCCCCCACCAATAATCCCCCCCCCACCAATAAACCCCCACCCCTAAAAGTCGCTGACGTATTAATCCCCCATGGGGGTTTATTGGGGGTAATACGGTATCAAACGTTCTAAGCGTAAGAAAAACAATCTGAGCAAATGAAAACAAGGAGAAACAATTTGTGCACACATACAGAAAAACTATATCTTATGGCGAATCACTGCATGCGGAGCGAAAAAATCAAAAAAAGAAAGCCTATTGTTTTACTGGCCCAATCTACGTTCCGGTAATGTCACACCTGCTACCGGGGTGTTCATGCAGAATTTTTCATCCTGCGAGTCCCACCGAATGAACGTTCCATCCTTTTCGGGTGCGGTCGCTTCGAACCTCTCCTTGCACCACTTGAAGTACGGATGTTCATCAATTTGATACGAGCCAATTAGAATCGGGCAGACGCTGAACGCTACCTGCGAGCAATGATGCGAGATCTTGGAAAACGTTATTCACAGTTATGTGCAGCACCGTAACGTTTGGCATGTAAGGTTCCTCCCACTTATAAGACCCCACCCAAAGTGGGCGGAGTGTCACACGGCGGGAAACCAAAAAATTCAAAATTTTGACTTGGTCGAAATCGCACCCCGTTTATAAGCCAAGACTTCCTAATCTTCGCTGCCTCCTCCCACGTGTGCAAGAGCTGAAATTTACTAGCAACTGAACAGTGGCAACCGTGTGGTAAGTTCAGTGGCAACTTTCAGAATGAGTGTAGCAAACGTTCGTTTCCCCATGTGATGCTAACCAAAAGAGACAGCAGCAACAGCAACTTCATGGTCAGCTTGGACGGGAGCATGATGATCGGTTTTTTTGAAAATTAGTTCTTTGGTCGGAATATCGTTTTACATCGTGTGCACATGAGATGTGTAAACAAAGTTTGTGGTGTTTCATCGTTGTTTCGCAATTGTAATTGTGTGTTTTTTTGTTGATCAGCAGTGTGAGTTGCCGTCTCGTGATTGGTTTACACAATTGAACTGTTGGCTCCAATGCCGATTGATATGCCTTAACGTCAAAACAACAATCAACACAGCGATAACACCCACAAAAGTTACTTCCGTACAAGAAACAAGCACTCCAAGAGCAACCAATTGTTGTTGTTTTTTCAATGTTTAAAACAATTCGAACTCACCAAAATCTACACACCGGTTCAAACAAAGATGTTTTCATAATCTACTGATTTTACACGCATGACTAAGAATTTGCCAAAAGAAGCATATGCACAGCAGTGACAGATGTTTTGCTTTTTTTCAGATGCGTTTACAGTCTGAAATGAGATTGTTATTTGGAATGGAGAGATTCTTGAATTTTATGTTTCATCACATTAGTACAAGATGATTTGAAGAAATGCCAAAACAAATTATTTCAATCTAACACTTTTTCTGTGTTTGTCAAAAACGCTCAAAACCGTACAATTCATTGAAATGGGGATGTGTTTTTTGTTTCTGTTTATTTGTTTCTTCATTTCTCGCACTTTTCATGCTTCGTATTGCATGACAATCACACGACAGCTGCACTTAGATCGCGTTGAGACTCAAGCCGGTGCATACCGTACTACTCTGTAGACCGTAAGTTTCATAACCGACCGTAAAATGAAGCTGAACGTCGCCTTTTACGCTTATCGCGATTTTACTTTTTCTTCTTCTTTTGTCAGTTTTTTCAAAACTTCAATCAGGCTTAATATTTTAGAGACCCGTCGTTTTTTCATCGGTTGCACAAACTTTTATCATTTTTTGTTGTCTGGTCATTGAAAATGGTGCTGGGTGTTTACGGCATGAGAATCGTGTTACATTCACTTTATATTGTGTTTTTTACTGATAACCGACCGATGCATTTTTGCACATACATACACATTCAGTTCATCCCTCCCAAGAGCAACAAACCATTTTTGTTGCAGCCAGCAAACTGTTTTTTGTTTATGCGGAATTTTTCTGCGCCGTTTGAAACTTTGACCGACACATTGTACTTTATACCTGCATTTTAATGGTAGGAAGGAACATGAAGGTGTACAAAGTTAGACGTGGCTGCGTTTTTCTGCAATTTTGCTTTATTTCAAAAAAAAACTTTGCGTTTTACAGAATAATCCTAAAATAAACCTCGAGAAATGAAGAAATGCAATCATTCGAATACAAGAGACCATTGGTTGTCTGCGGTCCTATTGTTGGCACTTTTCGTACTGGCCAACGTGTCTGCGAAAAGCAATGCGGTAAGTTCCTTTCTTCTTTTTTCTATGACTTCCGACGGAAAGGAACGAAGCTTTTTTTGACTTTGTATTTGCTTATTTATTAACGTTAACTGAAGCGTAAAATTGAATCTTGCGAATCAAGAGATATCCGCTTTGCTTTTGGTTTTTTTGCGGATATAATATTGCAATATTTTTAGTGGTTTGGTTTCTCTTGTGATGTGATGTTTGATTCAGTATGTACTGTATTTATTCTCGGTCAAAATAAACAGTAAAAACGATGTACAAATGACACATAATTCATTTTTTCCAAGAACCAATGCTGATTGGTCTGCTTGCGCCAGCGACCAATCAGCCTGCGCTTGATTTTTTAATATATTGCATCCTTGCCGCATCTGTAGAGCCCTGGTATTCTCAAATCCCGTAGCTATTAAACAGACGTTACTCCTATGAAAGATGGTAATGTTTTACATCAAAAAAACATCAAAGACCAATATTGGTCATCGTCGACATATGCCACCCGTCGATTTTGAAATTGCTCCTTTTTTGTTTCTTGAAAAAACTCAGAAGTGACACTTTAATATCATGCGGATGCGCGAGCGAGCGCAGCGAGCGGAGAGCGCATCACGCATAATATGAGCCGTTATCCCCTCGCGCGCTTTTTTCAAATTTGCTCGCTGCGTCCAGCGAGCATAGTATAAGCCACAAACTTGGTTCCGTGCACACGAAACGAACACCCAAAGTTGTGCTTGGAGCCGCGAAAAAATTTTTATCCGACTACTTTTCATACGCTGTAGACACGAAAAACCTATTCTGAAAACAGTGTTACTTATTTTTGTTTCTATTTTTTTTTTTCTGGTATGTAATCATATGTGTTCGCCCTTTCAATTTTTACCTGCGACACTTTCACAGTCGAACAAAAATGTTACCTGGGGTAATTCCATACGGAGATTTTGAAAATTGGGTTAATTTTTTACCCAGACCCTGTTTTTGGGTAAAAAATTGGGCATTTTTAAAAGTTCGGAGGGTTTTCACCTTGTTTTAAGTGTTCGCCCTTTCAATTTTTAGCTGGGACACTT
This sequence comes from Theristus sp. LFF4_11, assembly GCA_030248135.1. Lineage (NCBI taxonomy): Eukaryota > Metazoa > Nematoda > Chromadorea > Monhysterida > Xyalidae > Theristus > Theristus sp. LFF4_11. The sequence goes on from JASANC010003107.1 coordinate 36,306, forward strand.
TCACAGTTGAACAAAAATGTTTCCTAGGGTAATTTCATCCGTATTTTCTGAAAATTTAGTTTATTTTTTTTGCCCGGGCACTTTTTTGAGTCAAAATTTTGCATTTTTGAAAGTTCGTAGCATTTTGACTGAGTATCAGTTTTTCACTCTTACGAATTTTGTCTGAGCTATGAAAAATAATAGGAAAAAAGTCTAGTCCGTAGTAATTCAATGCGCTGATCACGAATTTTGGGTTAGTTTTCTTACGTGAGCAACTCTAGATGCTGAATCGTGACGATTTCGGGCGAATCGGCCGTCGAAATTGGCGAAATCGGTCCAGAAACGTAAAACAATAAAAGGGTGTCTTCCAGGGTAATTCAATGCGCTGATCACGGATTATGGGTTAGTTTTCTTACGTGAGCAACTCTAGATACTGAATCGTGACGATTTCGGGCGAATCGGCCGTCGAAATTGGCGAAATCGGTCCAGAAACGAAAAACAAGAAAAGGGTGTTTTCCAGGGTAATTCAATGCGCTGATCACGAATTTTGGGTTAGTTTTTTATGCAAGCAACTCTAGATGCTGAATCGTGACGATGTCGGGCGAATCGGCCGTGGAAATCGGCGAAATCGGCCCAGAAACAAAAAAACAAGAAGAGGGTGTTTTCCAGGATAATTCAATGCGCTGATCACGGATATTGGGTTAGTTTTCTTACGTGAGCAACTCTAGATGCTGAATCGTGACGATTTCGGGCGAATCGGCCGTGGAAATTGGCGAAATCGGTCCGGAAACGAAAAACAAGAAAAAGATGTTTTCCAGGGTAATTCAATGCGATGATCACGGATTTTGGTTAGTTTTCTTACGTGAGCTACTCTAGATGCTGAATCGTGACGATTTCGGGCGAATCGGCAGTGGGAAATTGGCTAAATCGGTCCTGAAACGAAAAATAAGAAAAGGGTGTTTTCCAGGGTAATTCAATGCGCTGATCACGGATTTTGTGTTATTTTTTTTATGTGAGCAACTTTAGATACCGAATCGTGACGATTTCGGGCGAATCGACCGTGGACTTTAGCGAAATCGGTCCAGAAATGAATAACAAGAAAACGGCGTTTTCCATGGTAATTCCATGCACTGATCACGGATTTTGGGTTAGTTTTTTATGCAAGCAACTCTAGATGCTGAATCGTGACGATGTCGGGCGAATCGGCCGTGGAAATCGGCGAAATCGGTCCAAAAACGAAAAACAAGAAAAGGGTGTTTTCCAGGGTAATTCAATGCGCTGATCACGGATTCTGGGTTAGTTTTCTTACGTGAGCAACTTTAGATGCTGAATCGTGACGATTTCGAGCGAATCCGCCGTTGAAATTGGCGTAATCAGTCTAGAAACGAAAAACAAGAAAATGGTGTTTTTCAGGGTAATTCAATGCACTGATCACGGATTTTGGGTTAGTTTTTTATGTGAGCAACTCTAGCTACTGAATCGTGACGATTTCGGCCGAATCGGCCGTAGAAATAGCATAGACGAAATTGGCCTAAAAACGAAAAATGAAAAACCTGAGTTGTCTGGGGTTTAGAAGAATGTGTGACCAACGTATTGTGATTTTGGTCCGACCTTTGTGGCTTATGTAAAAGTCAGAATATTATCTAAAAATGCGGGAGACGCATATAAAAGGAGGAATATGGCCTTGTGTAAGCAGTGAAAGACTTGGCTCGACAACGCTTTTCAAGTCTCTGATGTGGTACACACGGATACAAGTACATAAGAATCATATTTTTGCGCCGTTTATTCTTTATTTCGGTTGCAAGTGGCAACCCTCGTACATTGTAGACAAATGAAACTTTCACATTTGCTTTTTTCAAGCATTTAGCGACCTCTAAAACCACTAAAATAACGATCAGACTTTAGATCGCTGACACTGGTTTGCACAAAGTGTATCGCAGAGGCATTGGGAACGCAAGTCTCCTTCTGTGGCAATAACTCACCGGTTTATCCTGTCACAAGAGTTTGGTAAAAAGAGTGAAAATCAACGGAAGACAACACTTTTTGCACTGGTGCTGCTGTATGCACAGCGGTGCGTACGTTAGCAACAACGGTAAAGCTACATGCAGCAATGTTTTGCAATCTCTGATGTTTCTGTTTTTTGCACAGAATTTACAGTATAGCCGATTAAACATGGCAGCTTTTTTCATGGTGCAAGGAGCGCGCGAATTTTGAATGAAAGAAAAAGAAGTTCAGAAACCAAATTGTATGCCAAATTTGACGCGTTTTTTTAAACTAATGGATTAACCGTATTATTCTGTTCATTCTTTCTCCCTTGCACACATGATTGGAAATTATGTTGGCATTTTTGAAAAAGACAACTCCTAGTCAGCGACTAATCCCGCCTTGATGGACTGCCTCATTTATTCGGCCATGCTGTACAGAATTTCGCACATGATGTGATTTTAGACTAAACTGAAGAGGACAATTGAAAAATATCTAGATAACTTCAAAGTTTTTACGCTTTTCAGCAAGCTTTTAAACAACAAACGCGGCGCAAAAATATGACTCTTATGTACTTGTATCCGTGTGTACCACATCAGAGACTTGAAAAGCGTTGTCGAGCCAAGTCTTTCACTGCTTACACAAGGCCATATTCCTCCTTTTATATGCGTCTCCCGCATTTTTAGATAATGTATGTAAATGCCGCGTTGTTTTTTTTAAAGAATGTCAGTTCTTCAGTATTTCGTTAGTCTTTTGCTCAATCTACTGACTACACCGAATCATTTTAAGACCAATCAATGCAGAGTTCAACACACGCAACCCCATCACCGTGTTGCAAGCAAAATGCATCAAGAAATATTCCACATATTCCGGATTGTCAAAAGATCATTTCAGACACGTTTCAAATGCAAATGTATTTCAAACCCAAAAAAGTTAAAACGAACGCCTAACAGCGTGTTTTTCGATTGCTCTCCAAAATCTCCATGGAATATCAGCAATCAGCACATGCAAACAACTGCAAAAAGTGCGATGTTTTTCAACAGAGGGTAGAAAAAAACCGTTCCTGCTGTGCCTGCCATCTGTCGCTCGTGTCATCTTACGTTGACTCTTTGGGGAGCATGAACAGAATTAGAATAAGATTCTTTGCATTTTACAACACGGAAATCACCTTAAAATGCGTTTTTTCTGCGTATTTCGATATGCGGTATGTCGACATTGAAACCGAAATGGTATGGTATATATACCGTGTGTATCTACACTTGAGTAGTCTCGACACGATCTTTCTTCCGCGACATCGAATCTTACGAAGTTTTATTTTGTCCACGATGTATCTTACGAGTTGTGCCGTGATGTGATCTGCTTGTAAAGCAAAAAAGCATCCAGTATTCGGATAGCTTCGAAAACGGCATTTTTCATGGTATTCAGAATCAGAAGAAAGGCTGGCATACGATACACACCGTAGCCTTTGTGCCTGGTATTTCGTTCCAATTCGACTATAAAAAAAAACAGATCATTTTGTATTTTACACGCTTTTGCGCACACACGCACACTAACCGCAGACGATGATATAAATCAAGGACGTTTTCAAAGAAATTTAGACGATTTAGAATTGGAATACGCTGGTTTTGAGCGTGATTTTTAGAAACATATGCGTGGTTTGGGTTTTTTCAGTAATCGTGTCTTCTAATAAGCGTGTTTAGCACCTAACGCTTGTCAGTTCTTGTTTCTGTCAAAGATGTTTTTTGATTCAGTCAAAAAAGTGGGTTTATATTTCTTGAAGGTGCTTTGGAAACGAGAAATCAACTTTATGTCAAATGGCTGATTTTGAAGAATAATTTTTGGTAATACTGTACTGTTTATCTGCTGCAAAAGACACAGTTTTTGAAGAAAATTTTGTTTTGACAGGTGTTTTTAATCACAAAAGAAATGCTGCCAAAAAAAGAAAAATTAAAAGGGAGAGAACCGGAGTTTAATATATAATAATAAATATGAATAAAATAAGCAAGTTCAAAAATCTGGTTCGCTGGCTTCAAGAGAAAATTGGCTAAGCTCACCTTAAAAATTGCAATTCAATTTCAGCAAATCATCTTTTATTATTTTATTGTGCATTACAAACTTAGCGTCAGACTAGAACGTAACACCAACACCAAAGACAGAACACACATACGTATACATTGATATATGATTGATTTCAATTCATGAACTGTTATGACACACGCGCTTTTGCATGCAATAAACCCGAAAAACCGTTATTTTCAAAATTATTCAGAATTGTCTGCGTCATGCGTTGTTGCGTTGCACTTGTGAAAATTTGACACGCAAATTCTGTGCGTGGCAAGGCGTTGCTTTCGAAATTCGGTTACGTTTTGCTCTTGAGATATACCATCTTATCATGATATGAAAATCGGGAAATTTTCTCACACACAGAAACACATTATCTCAATAGCACATGTAAATGCAGAAAATTGCGCTGTAACAAATGTGTGAAAAGGCACGATATGTAAGTTGAAACTTCAAAATGCTTGTAAGGGAGATTGGCAGTGTTCTCCAAGTGATGACAAGTCGTTTTCAACGGCAATGGAATTTTTTTTGTCACTGGCTTTCATGCACGCAAGCTGATTGGAGACGTTTGAAAGCAGAGAATGAAGCAGCCAATCAGTGTTCAAGCAATACAACTGCTCATTTTCAGGCAGCTCGACATCAGCGCGAACAAGCGGTTCCTTTCTGGCGCCTGGGCAGTGCGAGGCCGAGCGGCTCCGAGCGTCGAGGTCCTGAGCACGGTCCTTCAGGCTCCTACGTAGCGTGCGGCCTTTGTCCTGCAGGCTGGGGTGTGCGCAAAAGATGCAGCCTCTATGCGGCCACGGATTGTCGGCCGTGTGAGACGGGTACATCAAATGTGTCTCTGTTGGCTTGTTTGGTTTGCTACCGGTAGCAGGTAGAACCTGCCAGTGACAAGTGATGATTTAAATCTTATGCACACTAAAGCAAACACGCACTTTTGAGAGCTTGCTACTGATATAATAAACCTTCGGTATAATGGGTGTAAGGATACAATGAAGGATCCGTAAAGGATTGTGAACATCGGCCCTCGGAAGTTTCCTGTTATCGTTTATTTTGGTTCCGAGATTCAATGAGGGGATGTTTCATTCATGGGAAGACTCAGTTTCATTCATGACGCGGGAATGCAAATTTGGTGAAGGGATCCGAGCCCCCTAAATAGAGCCGAGTCACTTTGGTGATTTTGAATTGTTACATAAAAATTGAAACCACCGTATTACCTCCAATAAACCCCCATGGGGGATTAATACGTCAGCGACTTTTAGGGGTGGGGGTTTATTGGTGGGGGGGGGGGATTATTGGTTGGGGGGGGGGTTATTTACAAACAAATTCTAAGGGTGGGGTTTACTGAAAAATAGCAAAAATACCTTGCATGGCAGGCAAGAAAGTCGCAGAAACTTCTACTCTACATAGAAATTTCCTTTTATAACGCCTTTTGTGATGAAATTACTACCATTAACTCATTCATTTGGGGCCTTTGGTAGCACAATTTCATCATTTTCACTGCAACCAGCCACTGAATTCGCTGGGTATGTGTTTCAAACAGGTTTCCAATAATCCCCCATGGAGGATTATTTGTGGGGGGGGGGGATTATTCGGAAACTTTTTGTGGGGTGGGGTTTATTGGGGGGGGGGGGATTAATGGTGGGGTGGGGGGGGTTTAATGGGGGTAATACGGTAGTTTCTTTTCTACATCTCTGCACACGCATTGAGTCGCAAAACATTAACAAAATTGATTCCACCTCCACCTTTTATTTTTCAGACACCTTCTCACTGCCATACGCCCACTTCACCACTTGTCGGCCATGTTCACGTTGCGGCGACACCCTGTACATTGAACAGGCATGCAACGCAACTTCGGACACCCTGTGCGACAGTTGCGACACTCTGTATCCGAGAATGAATCGAAATTATTACGAGAAATGTCTCGGGATTAAAGATATGCCGGAAAATACAGACCACAGGTTAGTAGTTTTTTTCAGAAATCAAGTTTTCAATTTCAAGCAGAAATAATCGTAACGGCGTGGTATGTAGTTCAATGCGTTGAATGAGTGGTTTTTTGAATGTAGTTTTGTGGGTTGGTTACATGCAATGACAGATTGAGAACAAAAGTTGATCCAAAAAAAGTTCAATGTGGTTTTGTTGAACTGGTTGGTCAAAAGGGTACAAACAAAAAACAACTAAAGAATTTTACAATCGTTTTCCTTGAGCTGCGAATAAACTCATTTATGCAGGAACGTTTTCGTTCAGGCAAACCTATCTAATTTCCTAATTTGCCCGAAAACTTTTCGTGTGTTTTCAGATTAGACCAGTTTTTTAACGATGTTCGTAAAGAACATGACCTTTGGCGTCAAGAACAAAGTCAACATCGGGAAAATCCATATTGGCATTGGAACGAGCAGCCCGAAGCCGAAGCTGCAAATGAAAATCCGCCGATTTACCATGGTTTGTTTGTTGGTTCGGTGTTTTTCAGAAGTTTGCTGATTGGTTAACTGACACGCAGAAGAAATGCATCCTGCACTGCATTTTGCACTGCATCTTTAAAGAAATGATTGAAACTGACTGGCTGAATTTTTTTAAAGATGCAGTGCACGATAAAATTTTTCTGCGTGGACAGGGTAAAACAAATTACCAATTCTGTTTCCATTTCCATTATTTCTGTTTCCGTTCCCGAAATTCTTCGCGAAAGTCTAAAATGAGTATCTGGACCATTTCTGAGCACAAGGGTCCACAGTGAATAGGAATTTCGGAAACGAAAACGGAAATGAAGATGGAAACGGAAATGGAGATAGAAGGAAACGGAATTGCGGTACACTCGCGGTATCAGCCCACAGCCTTTGAGCATTTTTTTTCAATCAGTAAACTGAAACTTCGAAACCAAAATTCAAAAAAAACAACAACAACAACAACTTTCCACTCGAAGGCATTCCCAAGGCGCTGTCCACCGTGCAACTGCTGCTGCTGTGCTTCTGTGCCTCGATGGGGCTTTGCGCGATTCCGGTGTTCTTGTCACTGTACAGTCGACAACGACGGCGCAATCATCAGCGCCCCATTCGTACCAGCGTGCAGCCGCCCTACACGAGACTGAGCGATCAGGAACAAAAGGGTGCGCCATGAATGGCGGTCCTGCAGTTTGTTCGTTCAAACCTGTCATGTTTTTCACACAATGTCAAGTGAAACTTGGAGTTAAAGTAAGAACAACGAATTTGGCTGACATCAAACACCCAATATAGCTGAATATGTTTTCTTGCACCTCCGATCCCGTTTATTTCTTCATTCTCGAGCTCTCTATTCTGAGACAAAAAAAGTGACAGGTTTGAAGAAACATACTGTAGTTTGATTGAATGCCATTATCGGCTGCAAATCTGTTGAACACACTGGCAAACATCAGCGATAATGTGCTGCGCACACGTTTTTCTTCGTTTGATGATCACTGGTGTGCAACAAATGATGAAGAACAAACGAACAAAAACAAGAAACAAGAAAGACACGTTGATAGACAAACAATGGATACAAACGATTCTGTTGCCAAATTTTTTTATTCTCGGAACTCACTTCAGCATATGGTATGCGTATTTTTGGCATGGCATGAACTACGGCAGTGGCACGCATTTCAAAGTGTATTTTGGCATTTTTTGAGCATAAATAAACCAACGTTTTTCAGTGATTCACGACTGTGCCGAACGTTTACTGCGAGAGCAAAAGCGATTCGGCATTGAAGCGACAGTGAAATCGAAAGTTCCAAATGTCGTGGAAAACCCGTTGTCCAGTTGTGTGTCGTTTGATGACAACGATGGTCGCTCAAAGAGCACCGAACATTTGCTTATTGTCTGATACCGGGTGATTATCTTGCTGATTGAAGATGATGGAAAACTATTCTGAGATGGGCGTTTGTTTTTCATTTTTCCATGTCTTGATTCCGTCAGTCACTTGCGTACCCGTGCGACGGGGTGGGGAACCGCGGTGCACCTGCCGCCGTATGCGGTGCGCATTTTCCCGCAAATCTCTGTTGCCGCAGCACATTGGCAACGTGCACCGCACGGTTTACCGCACCGTCGCACGGCTTTAACACGAGTTTAAAAAACTTGTATCAACTTGCCTTTTGTACAACGTTTGATTCGGTGCTTTTTGTAGAGTTTTCGGTTGCACAAAACAGAACGCCTAATTATCAGTTTTATTCTCAAAACCAACATGGAGTTCCCCCATTATTGGAAAAAGCGATTGTTTGCTTTTTGTAATTTGTTCAAATTTTTGTTCGATTGCAATTGCTGACTGGTTTGCTTGTGAAAATTATGTTGTGGCGTTTTACAGAAAACAATTTCACAATCTATTATTGCATTCCAATTTACTAGTCAGACGGTGTGGTGTTGCGTGTTGTTTACGACGGAATAAAAAAACGCCCGATTCGCCTACACGCTTTTTTCGCTGTTCATTCCTAGTATCATATGTAAGAATTTGTTTGTGAAAGTTATTTTCTTCCAATTGTGCTTCTGGAAAACTCGAAACATTTACACAACAACGCACTTGCTGTCGTGTAGAATACGCACGTCACTGGGCAATTGCAGCTTGATAATGCGTTTGCTTCATAGCAAAAACGTACATTGTATATTCACGAGCCTTCAAATAAACAATGAACTGAAAAAAATACCACCAACGCATAATACAGGGTGTCTAAAACAACTACAATTACAGAACGGCTCGTTCTCGAATTTGGTTGAACTTTTTTGGTCTGAAATTGTGGGCGCGAAATTAAACTTAAAAAACACCCACGCTAAAAATAAGTGTTCCGCAGTGTGTCCGTGCGTCCGTGTCTCTGCCGCCGGTGTCTGTCCAGGAAATTAAAAGTATCTAAAAAGGGTGAGTATGGTTGATTGTTGTGGCAACATTATCTCTGAATCAATTCGAAATGTCACGAGCGCTCAGCAGTCCACTGGTCGGCCATCATCTGCAGACTGCAGTTCGAAAACTTTTTAACGGCACATTCAGCTTGATCGCATCGATCTGAAAATGTTACCACAATAATCACCGGTGAGTGTGAATACCGTACTCCGCATTTTGACGAGCTACTTTTATTTTCGAGACACCGCACGGGACCGACACGGTCACACGGTCCACGCCGCGACACATTTATTTTTTTAGCGTGATTGCTTTGCTTTCAAATGAAAATTCAAATGACAAACATTTCGTAAGCAGTGTTCATGTTTTAATTTACATTTAAACCAAGCGAACTCGAGATAGCGACCTGTTTTCTCCATTGCAGTGTTTCGTAATACACACCTTGTACTTACAGCTTCAAAAGTTCGTACATGCAGGACAGGCAGCAACACATAATACATGCGTGTGATGCGCAAAATTGCATAGTGTGTGGTTTACAAATTTGTGGCGTGTGTGTGTAGCAGCGATAACATCTTTGATTCACATGGTAACGATTCAAATGGATTTTGGCTGATGATAGAAAGTTTTACACAATTTGTAACCAACGTAAATATGTTACACAACACACATTTTCAGAACACGCTGTAAGATCAAAAACGACACACTTTTCCTTTCTTCATTTCGTTCCAACACGAATAATCAGTTTTTGTGATGGCGATTGACTGGTTGATGTTTCAGATATAAACAAAGCCAGAAAAAAATTAAAAATCCAGTTCGAAAGCGATCTCAGTCAATTTGAAATTTCAAAATATACTCGAAAAACATGGAAATCGTTCAATCCAGCAGTCATCTACCGGCAACAATCGAAGAGGCAAGTCAAGTCAAAATTTTCTGTTTTTTTGGTGGTGATTTCGTTACTATTTTAATTCGGCAGATTATTCGTAACTTCCAACCCACGTCGACATTCCATAGATTCGAAATTTTTTCACATTTTTCACATAACACACTAACACGATTTCGAAGTGAATCAAATCCAGTGAACGCTTGCGCAGGTCAGGTGAGTCAAAAAATCAACTGGTGTTCCCAAATCAAGCCAAAAAAACTGCTCAGCTTGATAACAAACTAAATTGCTAACCAAAGTGTTGGTCAAATATGTGGCTCACCTTTTTGGTGGGGTGACCCTAATTTCGCCATAGACAAATTCAGCTGATTGATATGAAAGAACACTGAGTGACTGACTGACTGACTGCAAAACCAATCAGCAGTTTTTTCCAGTTCAAAATGATTCAACCAACCGACATTGATTAAAAAACATAAAAAAATATGTTTCAGCTCGACAAACGCGGTCAACATTTGATTGACCGTGGCTCTTTTACGGCCCGTCACGATCACTACGTATTGTACCGTTGCATTTTCGACGACGAAACCTCCCATCTCAGAGAGAATGTCGAATTTCTCTGGCGATTCGCGAAAGTCACCTTTCGATATAGTCGATGTTTTTCAGCGCCGAAACATGAGGAAACGTTGAAGAAGCTGATCATCGAAGGCTTGCAATTGGTTTTTTGGGGGAGGGGGGGGGTTGTTTCACCATGTTCACCGCTTTTTTGCTGATTCTTATTCTGCAATTGATTCAGAGAAACTGATGTTTCTGCACGAACACAATCAGAATTGACTGAACAGTTCTGGTCATGTCATAAGGATTCTGCTGAATTTGCTAATAAATCTAACTGCTGAACTTGTCGGTGAACTTTGTTAGCAAAATCCTCATGACCTTCTTTGCATATTTCGCCGAATCTGAAAGCTTTCCCGCGCAGTTTGGAATATCTAAAAACACGACGCAATTACTGATTTCAGCTTACAAGTACGCGCATCTCGCTGAAAGTCGACTCGAGCAAGATGAAGGGCACGCCATGATGCATCTGTACTGCGCGATCGTCAAGGGCAAATACGCAGCGTACGTCGGCTTGCGGGAGCGCCTCAGGATTGGCTATGAAGTCAAGGTACACTACAGGCCACATTTTGGCCATAAGACTCAATGCGCCCATAGATCGGGAAACAGTTTCATGTATGACGCGGGAATTCTCCGCCTGGGGGTGTTCAGATCTGGTCATGTAGTCCAAATAATGGCTTTTTGAACCTACCTTGGATTTTTCTGAATTTTATTCGCACATAAAGAGCTAAAAATTCTGAGCGAAAGTTTTTTCAAACTACACATTTAGTTTCAAAATTTCCGGAACACTGCAACCGCGCCATCGCGCTCGCGCCCGACCAGTGGCTGCCGTACAACATTCGCGGCCGGTGGTTTCTGAATTTCGCGCAAATGCCGAAAATGCAGCTGAAAATGGTGAAACTGTTGTTCAGCAAATTTGCGGTCGACGACCCGCTGCAGAGCGCTCTGGACGATTTCAGAATGGTGAAGGTTTTTAATGTTTTTTTCTCGGTTTTTCGCGTTTTATTTGGTGCAAACCAACCTATTTAGATGAAGATGCACTGCAGCAAACGCGCTGATTGGTGTAGAAATGTACAGGCGAGACGTTTTTCGGAAACTAACGGGCACATAGAAAAAATTCGGCGTTTTGACTGGCGTTAGAAGCGCCGGCAGAAAAAAAACAGTAAAAACGCTGGAATAAACATCCTGCAGTATGTATCGGTGTAATACATGCAGGAGGGGTGTTGGTTTTAATGATTTCTGAAGTGTCCAAGTTTTGAAGTCCATCGTTCACTGTGCATCACATTGACTGCAGTCTAACTCTATAATATATGCAACTAGCTGATTGGTTAGTGATCAAGTGATGCATTCTGTGCAAACCAAACTCCGCCTCTACATCAATCCATGCACAGAATGCGTGCATCAGCCAATCAGCTAGCAGTTGGATATGCTGTAGATTTAGACTCTACGAATGTATGCGCTGCGGCCAATCATCGTCACGCTCACTATCAATCATGATATTACAATCAATCCGGTGCACACATCAATGAGATTGCAAAAAAGGCATCATATTTTCAGGCGAAAGAAGCCTGGCTCGCTGAGCCTGACGCCGCGGCGCCCGCACATCCGTACGACATCGACCTGATGCTGGCTAGAACGCTGTTCAGTCTCGGCGAACACGACAAGTCGCGCAGCTTGCTCACCGGCATTATTGAAGTCGAAGACGACAGCGAAAATTTGGACGTCACAATTTGGAAACAAGAAGCGCACGACCTACTGACAGAGAAATTTTCATGACCTTTGTTGCATTATTGCAGCTGTGTATATTCATGAAGTGTACAAGTCATTATCCTTCAACCCTTTTGCTCACAAGTTCTTTGAGATTTTTCACAATAGTTAGTCAAGGCAATATTATTTTTGCATTCTTTTTTCCACAAATTTGCATCACAATGAAGAAACAAAACTCAGAAAACTGAACTGGTTGGCAGTGGGTAAAACAGAGGATACCGAATTGTGGCCACTGTGGTCACTGAACGTTTCAAATCCGTGTTGTGAAATCTCCTCCTCCGTTTTGCCTGACTGCACTCGCTGTTCCAGCTTGATGAGTAGTGAGATACGGTACGCGATCTTATTGCACGTACGAAGACACCAGAGTTTTTAACCGATGTAACAAAAACGAGTCTGTGAGACGTTACAGTTTATTATCTTTTTGTTACTAATTTAGTTCGACCAATAAGCGATTGTATTCAGTAAATCACCAAAAAAAACGAGAGAGAACAGATTCGATTGAAGAAAAACGCACCAAGCGACACACGTGGCAACAGAACAAAAAGAAAAAAAATCATTCAAAAATCAAGGCGACGGAAGACTAGTGTGAACAAGCCTGGCCCTCAAAAGGACCAAAAGCGGCAAAATTCATTGGCAAGCAAGAACAATGGCTGATGTATGATATGATTCACCAGAGAAATTCGCAAAAAATAATATCACAAAAAATCGTTTTGTACACTGAAAAATCAAAAACCAACCGGTCAATCAATCAGAGTGACACATGCTCAAATCACCGAAACTCGCTAAAAAAATTGCACACTTTCTTCAGTTCCACTTGCGACGGTCGGCCGACGAATAATGTGAGCCCTGCCAGTGGTGCTGCGGTTGGCTGGGCCACTTGTCACGGTGGTTGTAGCTGTTGTTGTTCGCAATGTTCTCGTGTTTGCCGTAGTGGTTGTTGTTGTTGTGCGCATTGTTGTGTCTGCCATTGTTGTTGTTGTTGGCATTGTGATGTCTGCTATAGTTGTTGTTGTTGTTGTTGTTGTTGCCGGCGCGAGCAGTGCGCGGCGTCAGCGATTGGTCGATTGCGCGATCACGTGACCAACCATAGTTGATGTGCGTCTCAGTCGGCCAGCAGCCGCCACGTGCGCCTAGTAGGGGATGAAAAAAACTAAAAAAATTAACAGAAAAGCGCACAAAAAGTTGAATTTTTTGAACAAAAATTTTTTTTAAAGGAAACCCTAAAGACCGCCAAGAACCGCAACAGTTCATTGTGATTTGTGAAAATAATGCGGGTGATGGGCGATATTATAAGTTGTTTCTGAACATACGAAATTATCGGCTGTTCTAACGTATGTTTGTTTCGACCCGTCACTGCTTCGCAGAATCCACATCGTGCGAAACTTTGAATTGGAGTTGGAAAGAACGAATGTATCAGGTTTAGTTAAAAATAGAACGCCCAATTTTTAGCTAAGTATTTATTTTATTGCAACTGCGATCCCATTTTTCTTTCGCGACCTCTGTATTCTGCGAACAAAAACTGACAGGTTTAACAAACATACTGTACGTGAAATTTACACCACTGAAATCTGCGTCTACACAAAATATTCTTGTACAGGGTGAACCAAAAAAAGGTTCCAATTCTAAAATGCTCTCACTGGCGTGTGCTGAGGTGTTTAGAGCTGAAAATTGGAACACTATTAGAAAACAGTTGGAGGTTTTTCTGACTATTTTTTTCACGGTATGTTGCCCCTATCACTCACTACAGCAGAATATCTGAAAAACATGAAAAATCGACAAATGTGGTGAAATGCAGAGGGTTAATTTAGCTGTAACAAAGACTAAATGATGAACGTTGGTGACAACCTGAGTGTTCACAACTCAAAAAAAGATGAAAAAACAATATGCACACACAGTAGCTTGGAAATGCCGAATGCTGAATTGCATTTAAACAGTCATTGATCAACCTGATGTTTCACTTCGAGTCTGAGCGTGCGTGAGCGGTTCTGCCCAGAACAGATGCGAATTTATCTTTCCAGGTGCAAACTGTTTTTCTTTTTTAATTCACACAATTTGCCACTCTGATACAATATTTTTCACCATAGCAGACTGGTTATTTTCTGCAGTGAAAGATGCAATTCCATTTTCAGTCGTTGCTGCCATCATGGTTAAGTGGACGGCAGAGAAGCGAGTCTGGTGTGCCAATTGGTCGAAACATGCGAATAACTTTTCCATAGTGGTTCGGCAATTTGTACAAAATTCAATTTTGCCCCGCATGGCGATACATTAGTTCGGAAGTCCGTTTATGAGCAATGATAAACAGTGAGATTATGAATGAACGTTGTTTTTCGTCAAAAATCGCTATTTTTTGAAAATTGCACTGTAAAAAATGAACAGAAACGAGTAAACCAAGCAAAATTTGATCACAAAAAATTCTCAAAGTGTTCTAACAGTGTTCCAAGTTTTAAGCCATGAGGTTCTTGTTTCAGCTAAATCAACCCTCTTTATTTCACCACATTTGTCGATTTTTCATGTTTTTCAGATATTCTGCTGTAGTGAGTGATAGGGGCAACATACCGTGAAAAAAAAAATAGTCAGAAAAACCTCCAACTGTTTTCTAATAGTGTTCCAATTTTCAGCTCTAAACACCCCAGCACACGCCAGTGAGGGCATTTTAGAATTGGAACCTTTTTTTGGTTCAGCCTGTACAATCGGGAAGAAAACCTCAACCCCAAGAAATAAACTACCGCGCATGATTAACAAAAACAATACAAACGAACAGACGACAAAAAAGCGAGTCTCACCCGAGCCGGCAGCGCCAGTAGCCGAAGTGCTGGCGAAATTGCTATTCTGTAGACTTTTCCATCGGTTGCTTGCATCGTTTTGTCTGTTTCTGCTCTTCGAATGTCCACCTGTTGGCAGTTGCATCCAGTCAAACACACCGTCGTTCACATAGCCACATTTCTACGCGCGGCCAGTTTTTTTTTTGCTTCACCGAGGCGAATATTTGAGCTAAATTTGAGTTGCCCAAAATTGAACTTACTGACAGAAAATGTGCCAGCATCCTTTAGCTTGGAATTGAATGATTAGCTGGATAAATTAACAATTTGTTAGAGGTCCAGGTCAATCATGGCAGCGGCATCATGCGTCCCAATGTCACCTTGCTAGATTTCGCGCAAATAAAAGATAAATTAGACAAATTCTACTTTCAACTTCAAGAAAAAAGGAACTTTTACGTCGGTTAAGGTCCCCAATTACCAAAACATCGGTCCGAAAGTTGCTGTTTCAAATGATACGGACAGAACCGCGGGAAAAAACCGGCCCGACTTCACAAAACGAATCGCATTTCTCAGTCGTTACTCAATAATAATTGAGGCTTGTATTCTCGCATTCATCGCTGAACCAGAAAAAAAACTGGCGCAGCGTTTCGCTTTCAATCCCATTTCCTGAACTGAAAATGTCTGAGCGAGGGGCAGGGGCACATCACTGACGAAGCCACCCCTCTTCTGCATATGATGTTGGCCAGGCCGAAATGCAGAGAACCACCATACAAATTGGTTGATTGACAAGTTTTTTCGAGAAAAAAAACTGGCTCCTGAAAGTATCGTCGCAGCTGCTCGTGCATCTGCGCATAGTTCGGCTGCTCATCGTATTGCAGCTGGCGCGCGTAACGAACGATCCACGCGAACACTTCCGGGATGTCCTGGCGAAAGAATGACGCACAAAATTGAGAGCAACCGGGAACGATGGAAAAATGTCTGCGGTGGTGAAAAACGGGGCCAAATGATGCGGCGACAGTTGGGACCAATGAAGAATCCGTTTCTTATTCAAATCCTGATAACAAAACCTTTTCAAAACAAAATAACCGTTTTTAATCCGGCTTTTCCCTGACCCCCCATACTATCAGCCTATACTATTCTACTCAGCCAACATCAGCATTGGATGTGCTAATAGCGATACAAGTTGACAACTTGTATGAATTGCCTCAAGTGCTGCAAAAGTTGCCTGAAGTCCGCACGTGTCACTTGTGCTGCAGCCACTCAGCTAGTCAGCTTATCGTAAAAAAGTCCGATTACTAATATGGTAACCCAACCGCCATTTACCGCTGAGTACAAGAATTCCGACTCAATGTTCTCTTTACGGGCGCAGATGTAGTTGTAGCGTTTCTGTTTGTCCACAATCTGAAATTTGTATGACAGAGAAAATTATATAAAAAAACTCAATTTTGTCCATTTTCCAACCCGATAACGAAAATCAACCAATCCAGGCATGTCATACACGCCGTGCAGTGGGTCACCTGATTATCAAAGGGGGGGGGGGTGTTTGATATGTGCCTTCCGTTGAAAATCAGGCGACCGACCATTCCGAATGATGTGTACGCAGATTTTCAACGGCGTTTACCCACACCGATACCAAAGGAGCCCCACACAACCAAATTCAGCAACAAGGAGTGTTCCAACTGAGTCACTATGGCCGATGCACAACGTAAAAACAATAAAAATGTTCACTGATACAAAATACAGAAAAAAACAATTTATTAGACTTCAAAATGCAACCAGTTTATATTCAAAAAATTCACTTTCGAGTCGAGCCACGGCAGCGATCCGTGCACGAAATACAGCAGAATATAGGAGAACGACTCGAGATCGTCACGGCGGCTGCACAACAACAAAAAATGACAATTGTTGCTCAAAACAAGAACAGCAATGAACTGCAACAGGGCCAACACAGGTCCTGTGGAACTGTGACGGAACACGCTTTTCAAATGCCACAACAGATGCAAACTGTGGCGCAGTTAAACGAGCCTCCGATCCGGAGTGAGTGTTCACGTCCAGTACGGCAGTAAAAAATTGATTCGGTTTCACAGTTTTACACTCAATTCGGCCGCGACACATTTCCGCAGTGGCGACCGCCCATTCATGAATGAGTGACGCAGCAGGCAACGGCGGAAAAGAACATAGGAAACCTCGAGTACAATTCGAGGCCACGTCTCGTGGTTACTGCGCAGAAAGGCGACTCTACCGAAAAACCGTGACAACCTGCCCCCCATGGGGCCCGTTTTTCTCCAACCGACCTCGCAGTCAGTCCATAGTGCACGTTCACGGACGCATAGCGAGCGGTGCCGATCACGTACTTCTGTTTACCGCAATGATAATGATTAGAGGTGTAACGGCTTCGGTAGCGATGCGCCAAACCGAAGTCGATCAAGTGAACCTGACGGAGAAAAACGAAACGTGAATCTAGAAACATGAAAAAAACCGTTTCACCTGCATACTCATTTTACACACCACCAGATCTTCGGAAGGGCTTAGTTTTGTTGGTCACTTCTGCCCACTCAAAAGACACATCTATAAAAATGCAGTTTATCGTCGTGTTAAAGCATTATGTCGTTATTATGCAATCAGTTGAAGTTCTGTGGACAACAAAAAAGGTTCTGGCGCATTTTCTCACGCGTTTTTTGAGAAATCAATCGACTCATGAATGTACCTCTTATTCAAACGAATCTATGACGTGCCGAAACCGGATTCTTTCTGCAACTCAAAAACAAATATAAAACATAGCACTTCAGGCCATGAACACGATTTGTTTTTTCTTGCCAGTTACAAGCGTCATAAGACGCAGCAGCGAATCAGATTTGTTAATTCTGAGTGACCTCAAACTCAAACCGACCACTGTGTTCCGCCGTCCATCCAGGCCCATCAGAAAGTTCTCCGGTTTTATGTCGCGATGCACAAAGTCAATCGAGTGCAGATATTCGATGCGCGACAGCATCTGTGCAACAATAAACGAACAACCACACATGCGAGCGAGCGAAAATAATGTTGGTGTGTTGGTAAATGTTCAAAGTTCGCTGTTTTTTTCACAGAATTTTTCCGGTGAAACAAAGATCGGGTGCTCTGGTGGAACGACGATCCAGGAGGGGAGGGGGAGGGGCACTAACGTTTCAGTGTCCGTCTGCATTTGACAAAACTGCAATCAAGAAAAAATGTCGCCACACCAGATTGAACAAAGAAAACGTCGGCTGAAATTTGGTGAATATGTGGCTTCTTTGGAATAAAACACTCATGAGATCGGCAACGAACCAGCTCAACACCGGTCCTATTCACGTGAAAAGTGAAACAAAACAGAAGACAACCTCAATGTTTTATAAACAATTGTCCATCTGATTCAATTCGTCCAACTGAAACTACACATTTCAATTTTAAAGAAAACTGTTGTTCTTTTAATCCCCTTTCGTTATGCACAAAAACTATTATTTTAAACACAACAACAAAACTCCAACTTGATCAGCAAGCATGAGAATGGTTTTCTCCGAGAATCGACGTCCGCAGAGCGTGAACAGATCCTCCAGACATGGCCCGAGCAGGTCCATCACCATGACGTTGTATTCACCCTCCTGGCGGTAGTAGCTGGAAAAGACGCATTGTGCCAAAAGTGGCAGAAGCAAACGGCAGAACAAGATTCACCGAGCTCACACACACCACACGGCTGGTTTTCTGCTATTGCACAATCTATTTATTAACGTTTCTGTTGGTGACTGTCAGTCGCAGAAATACTGTGGACTGTCGTTTGGAGACATCGATAGGAAATCAGTTTCGTAATCCATTTTTTGGCGTTCTGCGACTGAATGCATTTGCAGACGCGGAAAGGAAACCAGTTTCAATTTTTATGTCGCAATTCAAAATCGCCGAAGTTACTCGGTCCTATTTATGGGACTGGGATCACTTTGCCAACTTTGAATTGCCGCGTCATGCATGAAACTGTTTACCTATCTATGAGCGCATTGAGTTTCGGCACCAAAATAAAAGATCATACTTGGTGCGGCAATAGCAATTCAAAGTTGCCTGGAAAACGCATCCATAATGCCTTCTTTAGTGACACGTGGCTGTTGTGTGAAAACACGCTAAACATGCGTCACAAAATACCACTTTACAAATTCCGCATTAAGTGGTTCGCTCGTTTCTCACTAAACCACCGTTCAGCAATTCTGAATTGACGCAATTGAATTCACGCATGAAGCTGATTTCCCATCTGAGTGCGCGCATCGAGTCGCAGAACCGAAAAAAAATGATAACAATACACAGACAGAAATGGATTGGCGCGAGACAATTAATAAAAGAGTCGGGTCGGCCGGTTGTAAAACACCCACAAAGCACAAAGATAGTCACTGTCTTCGTTTTGAACAGTGCAAATCTAGCCGGAAATCAGTGTGAAACACAGCGCGTGCGTGAAACAGAGTGGTCGAAAGATCAGACGGTTTTATGCAAAAAAAACAAGAAAAAAGTCAACGTACTGAACTTTCGGAAAGCCGACCGCACCCGCAAGCGAGCGATAAACGCGATTCTCCCAATACAGTTGTGGCTCCTTCAAATTCTCCGGCTCCAACTTCACGGCGACGTGCACTTGCTGCAAAAGCCGGAAGGCACTTTGCGTGAATCAATTATCTAATTTCTCAACATCAGATCAGAATTCGACCACTGGTTTCTGTCAGCAAAGTCAATTACTGTGCTCTACCAGCCCATCGTTTCAGTTTATTATGCAAATTCTCAGAGACTTGAAAAACAGTAATAATTGACAGTTGACACAAATCTTTGACTTAGAAAACACCTAAAATTATTAAGTCCAAAAATAAAACAGGTGTCCGATGATCTGTCTTTAAATGGCTGTTAAACGCACTGAAAATAAAATTGGTAAATCAAATAGAACGTCAAACGTTTTGTTCAACAAAAGCCTTCGCAATCAAATTCAAACCAAATGGGAGTTATTCGCAGTTTGAAGAACACTTCCGACAAATACATTGTGAAAACGCATTTCCCTCTGCGACTTTCCGGCGTTCTTCTGAGCTCTGGACATCTGAATTCCCAATTTGAGATATCATAAATTCTATGCGTCCGTTTCTGACTGACACCGACACTCAAATACTTTTTAGTGTGTCTCTCATCCGAAATGCACAAGCAACCGGTGCACCGAGTATAATGCCCCCGTGCACACACACCTCGCTGAGCGCGGCCGTGTCGAGCGCAATATAAACGTCGCCGAACGCGCCGCTGCCGATCTTGCGCAGCAATCGATAGCGTGCGCCACCAACTAGGTACTGGTCAGTATGGCCGTCGCTGGCGCACGCCGACAGATCCACCGCGCGTGCGGCGTCCATCCGCGGCCTCGGCGGCGCACACGGCGTCGGCGGGCGGGCGACGGCGGCTGGAACGGGCCGCTTTTTTGGGGGCAAGTGTTGTTACGGCTGCTTTGCAACGGATTTCCTTTTGTGCACAATAAAACAAAACAGAGATTCGGAACAGAACAGAGGTTTTGAAATCATTGATGTTTTTATTGTGTGTGTGTGTGTGTGTTTGCTGGCTTTTCTGATGCTGCGAAGTCAATAACTCCACTCACCCGCTCGCAAACAAACAGAGAAACCAAAACAAACACACACCGGCACACAATACCGTTAGTGCGAGAACAAAAAAAAGTGTCACAAGTGACACAAACGTCCACCAACGAACGTGCGTAGCTCGACAGGTCGCACTGTTCAGTGCTGCGGCCGTTGTTTCGAAAATGGCCGAAACTGCGCTCGGAGCCATTGTTGTTGTTGTTGTTGCTCGCAGCAGCACTCGATGGCGGGAAATTCACGCGTTGCTGCTGAACTTGATGAACGTGACAACTTTGGCGCCAATTTGACGATGACGATGATGGAGTGATCGTATTCTGTTGCTGGCGAAGATGATGATGATAATTTCGAAAATGATGCTGTTGCGTTCGTTGCCCCGCACCGTCGCCGGTGTAGTTGTTGTTATTGGTTTGAAGTCGCTCTTGATGATAGTGGTGTGGTTGTTGTTGGTATCGAATGGAGCTGGATGGGCTGTCGGTGGTGTGCTGTTGCTGCGGCTGGGCATGCGGAGGCAGCGACGGCGACGCTCTGCAAGCGCTCCTGCCTGAACGAAAAGGAAAACCCGAAACCTATGCGGCGATCACAAAAATCAAACCCCAACACAGCATGCTGTTTTTTGACAACATCACTTGTGATTCATTACGAAGCAAACGAGAAGAAGAAATGCGTACTTTTTAAGGCACGCACAAATGCTTCGCACAATGTTTTTTTTAATAGAAGCAGGGTTTTTTTTCGTCAAATTTTTCTTGCGTCAATTGACGCAAACGGTCGAAAAATTTTGCGTCAGCACAAATTTTCTTGCGTCAATATGATACCAGTCTAAATCGAACAAATAACGATAAAGAAGCAATATTTTTTGCGCCATTCATCACTAAAAGTAGCGTTTTTGACGCCTGTGGTCAAACAACAAGGCGATTTTGGCATTTGACAACCCCTGCTGCGCAGAAACAAAGCTTTACGGGGCCTAGGCTTTTTGTAATGGCTTTTCAGTTTCTAGACTTGATTTTTAGATCTGTAGAGCTTCTGTGACGACACCTGTTCAGACTTGTTCAGTTCAGCTTAGAAACAGAAATTAGAAACAGAACGGAGCGAACAAAAGGTGCAGCTGGGTGGAAGCTACCTCAGGATAGAAGCTAGGTGAACCTAGAAACGGTCAAAACAACAATATACGCCACTGTGTTGTTACATCGAACCGTCAACATAACACTGAACAACAATATTGAAAACAAACGATGAATCAGCTGACCATGCCATCCATCACATTTGCATGATATGCATTCTCAGACAAAATTATAAGAAGTCCGTGGTCTGCGCCGAAGGCGCGGAAAAATTTTCAATCAGTGCATAAAGTTGGGAATAA